>CM021101.1:26333404-26594853 GCA_007115665.2 Sequoiadendron giganteum | reverse complement strand
GAGAGACCTAAGAGAGGGAGAGGTGGTAGGAGAGAGAGACTTGGGAGAAAGAAAGAGGGTGGGATGGTTAAGGGTAGAGGGTAGAGGGTTCAATGTTTAAGGGTTAAGGGTAGAGGGGATAGAGATAGAGGGAGTGACTGAGAGAGAGAGAGAACTGATAGAGGGAGAGGGGGTAGGAGGGAAAGACTTGAGAGAGAGAGAGGGAGGGGAGATATATAGACTCTCCCTCATCCCTCTCTCTCTCTCTTATGTATCTCACTCACTCATTCAATCCCTCTACCCTTAACCCTAAACCCTAAACCCTAAAACCTTATCCCTTAAACTTGAAACCCTTAAACCCTCTATAATATACCCTTAACCCTCTACCCTCTATTTGTCTCCCACTCCCTCCCTCCCTCTCTCTCTATCAAGTCTCTCCCTCCTACCCCCTCTCCCTTTGCTAGGTATATCTCTCTCTCACTCACTCCTTTTATCTCTCTCCCTTCTACCCCTAAACCCTTAAACCCTCTACCCTCTACCCTCTATATCTTTCCCACTCCCTCCCTCTCTCTCTCAAGACTCTCCCTCCCACCCCCTCTCTCCCACTTTGTCTCCCTCTCCTTCTCTCTCAGGTGTCTCCCTCCCACCATCTCTCCCTCTCCCTCTCTCTTAGGTTTCTCCCTCCCACCCCCTCTCCCTCCATTTGTCTCACTCTCTCTCCATCTCTATGGATTAGGGTTTAAGGGTTAAGGGTTGAGGGTTGAGGGATTAAGAGGGTATAAGGGTAGAGGGATTAGGGTGAGAGGGAGGGAATGGGAGAGAGATAGAGGGAGGCATGGTTAATGGTAGAGGGTATAGGGTAAAAGGGTTTAATGGTTTAGGTTTTAAGGGTTAAGGATAAATGATTAAGGGTTAAGGGTAGAGGGGAGAAAGATAGAGGGAGTGAGTGAGTGAGTGAGAGATACCTAAGAGAGGGAGAGGCGGTAGGAGAGAGAGACTTGGGAGAGAGAAATAGGGTGGGATGGTAGAGGGTAGAGGGTTCATTGTTTAATGGTTAAGGTTTTAGGGTTTAGGGTTAAGGGTAGAGGGGATAGAGATAGAGGGAGTGACTAAGAGAGAGATAACTGATAGAGGAAGAGGGAGTAGGAGGGATAGACTTGAGAGAGAGAGGGAGGGGAGATATATAGACTCTCCCTCATCCCCCTCTCTCTCTCAAGACTCTCCCTCCTACCCCCTCTCTCTCTTAGGTCTCTCACTCACTCACTCACTCCATCTCTCTCTCTCCACTATACCCTTAACCCTAAACCCTCTACCCTTTACCCTCTATCTATCTCCAATTCCCTCCCTCCCTCTCTCTCTCTCTCAAGTCTCTCCCTCCTACTTCCTCTCCCTCTTTTAGGTCTCTCTCTCACTCATTCACTCCTTCTATCCCTCTACCCTCTACCCTCTATCGCTTTTCCACTTCCTCCCTCTCTCTCTCACTAACTCCCTATATCTCTCTCTCCTTTACCCTTAACTCTAAACCCTAAACCCTTAGCCCTTAAACCCTTAAGCACTCTACCCTCTACCCTTAACTCTACCCTCTACTTCTCTTTATCTCCTCCCACCTCTATCTACCTAGACCTCTCTTTGTTTTTTCTCACCTCTCTCTCCATCCCTACCTCTCCCTCTATCTCTTCTTTCATATCTACTTCTCTCTACATATTTGTCCCTCTATATTTCTATCTCCCTCCTTGCCTCCTCTCTCTCAATATATCTACCTTCTTTCCCTCTCTACTTCTCTCTCTCTCTCTCATCTCTACCCTTAACCCTAAACCCTTAAACCCTCTACCCTATTAGAACCCAAAAAAAATTCATTAAAGAAACCTGAATGATTTTCCCTTTTGAACCTAAATTTTCCATCAATACCCTAAAGTATTTTATTCATTTATATCCATTACTTTCCTATCTTTTCATAATATTTCATTTACCACCTTACCCCCACTTAATTTCTCATTATTTTCCTATCTTTTCCTTTAAAATTCATTTCTCCCCTTTCCAAAAATGCTCATGCATTTTATACCTCTACCGCTCCCTTAGTGATCACTTCATATCTTATTCACAGCCCAACTGCGACTTCCCACAAACTAGCTCGCGGTATAGCGGTAAAGAGCAGTCAAGGAAACCCTTACCACTGCACCGCAGAGGGTAATCTCGAGGGTTGCGGTAGAGCAGTAGTAGTTAGAAGGCGGCAATAATGGTCAACAAAAAAAATCAATGGCTAAACGATTAGGCACAAAGTGTTTACCGCGCGCGGTCTAAACATAGACCACGATATCGCGGTGTTCGGTAAGTCACCGGCGCGGCAGCAGTACAGACAATCACCACGGTACCGCACACGATGAGAATGGTGACCGTGGTGACTGCGGTAAACTGTCAATCAAAGGTCAAGGTAGGCAGCAAGATGACTACCATGGTACCGTGGATAGTCTACAGGGAGATCGCAGTAGCGTGGTAACAGTCGGGAGAAGACCTTGATGGTTAAGATCGCCATACTGCCGGGCAGAAAGATAATGACCGCAGTATAGCGGTAAACACAATAAAGGCCGCATACAAATTTTACCGCATTACCGTGGGTATAGATTTTACTGTGTGCGGTATAGCAGTGGTTGTTTGATGACCGCCAAGCTGACCCTCTACCGCACAACCATGAACTGTTTGAAGGCTATCCACGGTAAAGCGGTAGGGAGAAAAATTTAAAGGGTTTAGGGAAGCGGTATAGGATATAAGTCATTTTTTAGCCTTTTTGAACGAGAGTAAAGGAAAGTATAGGGTATAAATGAATACAAATTTAATATTTTGATGGAAAATATTAAATTTAAACGGGAAAACCTTAGGGTTTTTTAATGAATTTTTTGAACTAGAGAGAGAGGGAGCGAGCAGGAGAGAGATATAGGGTAGAGGGTTTAAGGGTTTAAGGGTTAAGGGTAGAGGGCTAAGGGTAGAGTGGAGAGATATAGGAGTGAGTGAGTGAGTGAGAGAGAGAGACTTGAGATAGGGAGAGTGGGTAGGAGGGAGAGACGTGAGATAGAGAGAGAGAGAGAGAGAGAGAGAGAGAGAGAGAGAGAGAGAGAGAGAGAGAGAGAGAGAGAGAGAGAGAGAGAGAGAGAGAGAGAGAGAGAGAGAGAGAGAGAGAGAGAGAGATGAGGGAGGGAGGGATATTTAAGGAGAGAGGTGAGATAGAGAGAAAGAAAGTAAAGAGGGGAGGCGGAGAGAGAGAGGTGATAGAGATAAGTAGAGGTGTAATGAGGAAGGTAGATAGATTGAGAGAGGGAAAGAGAGAGGGAGAGAAAAAGAGGTATATAGGGGTAGGCTAGACAGAGAGATGTAGAGTAAATTTTGGTGGAAGAGAGAGAGGATGGAGGGATAGGTAAAGATGGATAGTTGAGATAGATAGAAGGAGAGAGATATAGGTAGAGAGAAGGTAAAGAGAGATAGAAAGAGGGGGAGGGAGAGAGGAGAGATATAAAGAGGGGGAGGGAGGGAGAAATAGAGAGAGTAGAGAGGGAGGAGAGAGATAGAGAGAGGTGATAGAGAGAGAATTAGAGAGGGAAAGAAGGTGGAGATATTGAGAGAGAGGAGGCAAGGAGGGAGAGAGAAATAGGTAGAGAGGGACAACTAGGTAGAGAGAAGTAGATATGAAAGGAGAGATATAGGGAGAGGTAGGGATGGAGAGAGAGGTGAGACAAAAATAGAGAGAGGTCTAGGTGGAGAGATGTGTGATGGAGCTGAAAAGTAGAGAGATAAGGAGGACCGTGGGGAGATTGAGATAATGGATGCTTATTGAGAGGCAAGGAGGGAGAGAGAAATAGGTATAGAGGGACAACTAGGTAGAGAGAAGTAGATATGAAAGGAGAGATATAGGGAGAGGTAGGGATGGAGAGAGAGAGGTGGGACAAAAATAGAGAGAGGTCTAGGTGGAGAGATGTGTGATGGAGCTGAAAAGTAGAGAGATACGGAGGAACGAGGAGAGATAAGGAGGAACGTGGAGAGATTGAGATAATGGATGCTTATGAGAGTGTGTGTAAGACCTCACACTCAAAGGATAGTAATGTCACCCGACGTGTCATTACATCAACTTTGGTAAGTTGTCAAAGAAAGAGAGCTCTCCTAATTAAAAAGACTAGTGAAAAAATGGGAATTAGTAGAAAAACTTTATCAAGAGCCATTCAAAGGCGGCAAAGAATTGAGGGCAATGATACAAATGAATTATGGGCATTCTCGATGAGATTGTCACAAAAAGATAAAGAAGTTGTCGAAGCCTTGAGAACACTAATTGAAGAGTATTGGAAGAATAACACAAGTCCATCTCCGAATCAAAGGGATGTGGTAAGAAGGAGAATCGGTAGTCAAAATCGTGAGCCACATCCAAAGCATTTTTTGGATATGACTCAAACCCAATTTTTTCAGAAATTTGAAAATGATTATCCTCAAATTAGTATTTCTCAAATGTTTTTTGAACTGCTTAAACCTTTTTATGTCAAGATAAATCACACATGCACTACTTGTTGTTGTAGACTACATATTGAATTTTCTAACCATTACAATGTTTATCGTTCTATATGTTTAGATTTGCATACTAACGATGTTTTGCAGGATTGTGGCATAGAAGCCCCACCAAAATCTTCAAGAGAGTTCTTATCAAAAAAATTATGTGAAATAGAGGATGGCCAAATATTCTATAGGACAACATGCTTGGATGGTTCATGCGA
The DNA here is from genome assembly GCA_007115665.2 of Sequoiadendron giganteum. Taxonomy (NCBI): domain Eukaryota; kingdom Viridiplantae; phylum Streptophyta; class Pinopsida; order Cupressales; family Cupressaceae; genus Sequoiadendron; species Sequoiadendron giganteum. The sequence continues at coordinate 26,590,123 of CM021101.1, read as the reverse complement.
GCGTTGCAGTGGCTTCCAGTGTATGCCAGTATGTAAACATATGGAAGCAGAGATGGGGTGGGACAAAAAATAGTAGAGTTCAGGAAGTATAAAACATTGGCATATGCTACAAAAGATGGGTCTCAAGCAAAAAGGTGTGATTTGTTTATTGAGAAGATTCCAGTGTACAAATTTATGACCACATTTCATGACAATATACTATCTGAGTATGCAATGCATACCCATAGAGCTTGATGGTTGGACACACAGTTCAAGCTATGCAAGGACACCTTTCCATTTGGAAGCATAGTATCTATGGTTGACTTTGCAAAGAACTACACTCTATAGCCACAACATGAGGTGCAGTCACAGTATTACAACTCCACACAAGTTTCGATATTTGTGCACATAGCATTCATTCATGCATCTGATAGTACAGATGAGCAAAGGAAGGTATTGAGGGAGTACCACTTTTACATTAGTGATGATCGCACACATTCTCCAGAGTTCATGCAAGGTTGCTTCCAGATGTTCTAGAGTGGTTTGGCTCAGAGGGGCATAGAATACAATCAACATATAATATGGTCTGATAACTATGCAACACAGTTCAAGAACTCACGCATGTTCTACTAGTTGTGCAAGATGCATGTCATTATAGGTGTTCAACATATGTGGAAATTTTGTGAGGCTGGACATGGAAAGGGGGAGCATGATGGTGCAGGAGCATGCGTGAAAAGAGCATTAGCACGAGAAGAGTTAAAGTATAAAAACAATGCAAAGTTGACAGATGCAAAATCAATCGTCGAGTGGTGTAATGCTTTGATGGGTCCAAGTAATGAAGGTGCGTCTTTAGTTCATAGATTTTTTTGGTTGATGGATGATACTAACATTGCACCATATGAAGACTGTTGTACACTAATAGGATCGAGTGAGGTACACTCTTTCCTTAGCTCAAATACAGGTTCATGGAGTATCGATACACGAAAGATGGCATGCTTTTGTTCTTCATGTACAATGCAAGACTGGAATGATTGCGAGTCAGGGGAGTGGGTTGACAAATGGTTCACAAGTTATCTTAGCCCACTTAATATGTATCGCCCTCTGACGGCATTGGAACTGACATAGATAGAATCATCGGTCGACTTTGACCACATATCAGATCTAGTTCAACGAGGTGATACATCTACTTTCTTAGTTGTTGAAATTCCATATTGTTAGATCTTACTTTGTAGTGTATTCGCAATGTTGACAAATTTCAAGAGATTTTTTGCACATATCAATGCAGGGCATGTTTATGCAGTTATTGCAGATGAAGACAATGAAGAGGGAACAAACTATTACTTGTGTCATTGTGTTGAGACCAAAAAGAAATTGGAGGCCCCAGTTATAGATGGAGAAAACATCGAATACCCTACAGGCTCAATTGTGGTTACTGGAACATGGCGTAGAAGGTACCCACATTCAAGTGTTAAACATTGGTTATTTCGGGACTTTGACATGCATCGTAAGATTCTTCATTACTCAAACCTTTTTGTGGCATCCAATTTTCATTTGACCAAATATGGGGGTAGACCTTTGAACAAGATGTTATGGAAGGTCCGTGAAACTAACCACAAGGCAATAGTTGACACAATAAAGAGTAGAGCAGACCAGGATGGTTCGTTGGATTAATTTGTAAGTATATGCACATTGGTTCTTATTAATTTATACTTGATGAACATTAATTTGTTTGATGTCAATGCTATCATCTACTTTTACAGTGATTGGTGTCCCCTTGCAAAAAATGCAGATATATGAGCCATCCAAGAGAATGTCAACCAGAAAAGCAATGCAACATCCTTATTTTGATGCGTGCATGCAACATCTGTAAGTGCCTTCCATCTATTTTTATTTCATTTCCATTTTGGATGCTCTTTCTTTTTCTCTTTTACTTTGCGTATTTGTAAGTAAACTACTAAGGGTTGATTGATCTTTCGTTGCAGAAAATGCTGATTTAAGAGCCATCAAAGAGAATCTCAGCCAAAAAAGCAATGCAACATACTTATTTTGATGATTTTGAAAAATCTCAATTTTGATTTCAAGCCATTATAAGAGAGCATGTGAAGCTTAGCGAGGGAATCTCAAGTTACTCATTTGAAGTTAACCTCATAATGAGCACCTATGATGTAGACATTTAAAGAGAATCTTGAATGTATGAGTGACATTGTAAAAGATATGAGAGAACGAAGTGCCAGAGGCATTGTAATAAGATTTATTTACATAATGAGATATACTCAAATATTGTAAGGTTGGATTTCATGTTTGGTGTAGTAGCACCTTGTTCTGTAAATGCCTTGAGTAGGAAAATTTACAAACTTTGAATTTTGAAATGTAAACAATGTGAAAAAGGTCATATAAAGGTCATGTAAACAATTTGTACACATTTTTCTGCAACTCGTGTGACCAAGCAGACTATTCCAACAGATCAGAATAGGTATTTTTACATTATGAATGGTCCTCTTTTGCACTAAAACACGTAGAATCGCTCCGAGCTATGTTCCACTAGATCGATCCCTTAAGGGTCCAAAGTGCAAAATGGCTGGAAACTTCAACATGCTATTACTCGGATACCCTGACACTTAGAAACTTCTCATCTGATCCTACAGAAAGGAATTGGGCCCCTCTATAAAAACCTCTCTCGGTTTTGGCTATCTTGGAGTGGTTTTCTCGTGGCGGCGGATTTTCACTTGATGGAAAAAGTGTCAAATTCAAGCAGTGCAAAGTTGCAAAGTGGTGCAAATTTTGCTTTGCAACTCGTGTGACCAAACTAACTGCTCCAACATGTCTGAATAGGTATTTTTATGCTAGGCGTGGTATTTTTTCACACCGAAACATGTAGAATCGCTCCGAGCTATGTTCAACCAGATCGATCCCTTAAGGGTGCAAAGTGCAAAATGGTTGCAAACTTCAGCATGCTAGTACTCGGATACCATGACACTTAGAAAATTCTCATTTGATCCTACAGAAAGACGTTGGGCCCCTATAGAAAAACCTCTCTCGGTTTTGGCTATCTTGGAGTGGTTTTCTCGTGGCGGCGGATTTTCACTTGATGGAAAAAGTGTCAAATTCAAGCAGTGCAAAGTTGCAAAGTGGTGCAACTTTCGCTCTGCAACTCCTGTGACCAAACTAACTGCTCCAACGTGTCTGAATAGGTATTTTTACGCTAGGCATGGTCTTTTTTCACACTGAAACACGTGGAATCGCTCCGAACTATGTTCAATCGAAACGATCCCTTAAGGGTCCAAAGTGCAAAATGGCTACAAACTTTAGCATGCTATTACTTAGATACTGTGACACTTAGAAACTTCTCATCTAATCTTACAGAAATTCGTTGGGCCCCTCTAGAAAAACCTCTCTCAGTTTTGGCTATCTTGGAGTGGTTTTCTCATGGCGACGGATTTTCACTTGATGGAAAAGGTGTCAAATTCAAGTTGTGCAAAGTTGCAAAGTGGTGCAACTTTCGCTCTACAACTCATGTGACCAAGCAGACTGTTCCAACACATCCAAATAGGTATATTTACACTAGGCATGGTCCTCTTTCGCACCGAAACACGTGGAATCGCTCCGAGCTATGTTCCACCGGATCGATCCCTTAAGGGTCCAAAGTGCAAAATAGCTACAAACTTCAACATGCTATTACTCGGATACCGTGACACTTAGAAACTTCTTGTCTAATCCTATAGAAAGGCGTTGGACCCCTCTAGAAAAAATTCTCTCGATTTTGACTATCTTGGAGTGGTTTTCTCGTGGCGGAAAATTTTCACTTGATGGAAAAGGTGTCAAATTCAAGTTGTGCAAAGTTGCAAAGTGATGCAACTTTCGCTCTGCAACTCATGTGACCAAGCGAACTATTCCAACACGTCCAAATAGGTATGTTTACGCTAGGATTTGTCTTTTTTCGCACCAAAACACATGGAATCGCTCTGAGCTATGTTCCACCGGATCGATCCCTTAAGGGTCCAAAGTGCAAAATAGCTGCAAACTTTAGCATGCTATTACTCGGATACCATGATGCTTAGAAACTTCTCGTTTGATCCTATAGGATTGTGTTGAGCCTGTCTACAAAAACCTCTCTCGGTTTTGGCTATCTCGGAGTGGTTTTCCAGTGGTGGCGGATTTTCACTTGATGGAAAAAGCATCAAATGCAAGCAGTGCAAAGTTGCAGAGTGGTGCAACTTTCGTTATGCAACTTGTGTGACCAATCAGACTGTTCCAACACATCCAAATAGGTATGTTTATGCTAGGCATGGTCCTCTTTTGCACTGAAACATGTGGAATCGCTTTGAGCTATGTTCCACCGGATCGATCCCTTAGGTTTGAGGAGTCTTAAGTTGCAAATTTGTAAGTTGCTTAAAGCAACAAATTTGAAATGATATTGAATGGCCCACTTAGCACTCATTGCATCTAAGTGATGCTCACAGAGGTGAGGCACTAGGCCTTCCTGGGAGGTCACCCATTCCAGTATACTCCAGCTCAAGTGCTTAACCATGAAGTTTTTTCCCCAAGGTTAAGCCCACTTAGCTTTCAACCCCATTTGCAAAACCTTCAACAAGTGTCGTACCTTATGAAATATTCATTATAGAGCCCCTTTAGCTCATCAATTGATAAGTAGGAGGTATTTTCTACAATGTGTCAAATTGTGATATTGCTATCAAGATTCCATTGAGCAATCATTTGTAGTATTAGATATAGCTCTAGCTTCTACAGTATTGCACATGATTGCAGATAGTTTCAAAGATCTAGATAACATCAATAGTTCACATTACTCAAGAAGGATGAACATCTTAAAGATATTTGCGAAAATCAGGACAAGTAACCTTCTTGTGGACTTAGGGTTGCAATATTTGGTCTACAACATGTTCCACCATTTCTTCAGTAGGATCAATAACACACATAATGAAGGTGTGTTTGTAGCCATGAAATATTATGGTTCGAACTATCTAGGAGAGTGATGTTTTATCTCGACCAACCATATCTATACCATGGTTTGTTTGGAAACAAGGATGGGTTCTCTCTTCATCGGCATATACATTATTCCTCGATGTGTTCACACCAGTGTTACAAGACTAGGACTCGCCTCGGACTTGACAAGCCATTTTTTGACTTGGACTCGGGCTTGGAGCCCAGACTCGACAAATAGAAAAACCTAAGAAATTCAAAGATTTGTAAGGATTTAAAACTTGTTTCATGCACCCTTTAATAAATAAACCTTAAAGACACAATAGCATCATCAAATAGAAATTACTATGATCACATACACAAACATACATCAATCACATAAGTATAAGCACAAATTTTAGCTGAAGGAAATAACACATTTAGATATATAAATATTGTGATATTGTTATGAGGATTCAATCGTGTAGTTTTACAAGTCAAACTCATTGACCCATGATTCATCAGTAGTGGTTCACAAAAACACATCTCTCATGATAATGAATGGTTCATAAGGAGGAAGATAAATCTTCATACATTTCTTCTATCACAAATGAGATAAGTTCTTGGTTTCATGAAGGTCATGAGACAACCATTAATGGGGAGTGGATACATGAAGAACTGATGGAGAATGATAATGGCTTCAGACCTGCTATAAAGGAAAAAAAAATCGTTTCAATGATGCAAGAGGTTTTTGGTTTCACTACCAAAATGAGCCTACAAAGAATGCATGTGAAACTCCTTTTGACCTTGAGGGTGTACTTACTCCATCTCAAGGATCATGCATTGAGGATGACATAGATCAATGCTAGGGCTAACAAATTAATAATTATACACGTGAATAAGTCAAACATGTACATGTCAATAAGGGAAGTACAAGTACTCAAAAACACGTAAGCCTCAAAAAGTATACACACAAATACATAGTATACACAAATTAAAATAAAGTATATGCACGAATACAAGGTATATGCATGAAAAAATGTAAGCCACAAAGTATACACTCGAATGCACGTAAGTCACAAAGTATACACGTAAGTTGTAAAGTATACACTTGAATACACGTAACTCATATCTATTGAACCATCAATTTAGAATGCAAATATGGACAGACATTGATAAAAGATATTTGTATTAACCAAATAGCCATGTAGGCATACGTAAATATATGTCGATATAAGTATGAAATATATGTACAAAATAGCCATATAGGCTTACGAGAATGCCATCTAGGCATACAATGTCAAATATGTCCAATAAAAAATATGTACAAATCTGCCATGCAAACATACAACAAAGGACTCTGGAATCAAAAGTCATTGCTCTCCATACGCATGAAATAAAATATTTCCCTTTCCTTTTCGCTCGAATGGCGATAGGTCTGTCACTCATTTTTGCTGCGCTCGTGTAGTGCTCCTGCTACTCCTCCTAGGGTTTAGCTCATGGTGAAGTTTTAACTGTTACAATAAGAAGTAAAAACATGAATATATAGAAATTACATTATAAAAAATGATATATTTGACAAAATAATCACTTATAGCCATCTCACGATCTCTCTCCATGAGGGAAATATCCTCATGCCCATGCTCAGGCGTGCTCAAGCCCTGTATAAACCATACAAATAGACAAAAACTACGTGAATCAATAATGGTTTGATTTTTCACTAACTAACATCTATAACAACAAATGTAAATTAAAATTTACTAATTTGCCTCATACCTCTTCTGTCAGAGCCATCGAGGATTGTATAGCACATGTCACACCAATATCCATTGCCCTCGTCACATTCGGAGGTGTATCATCTCACAACAACTAAAAATAAAACAACAAATTATTCAACGTAATCAACGATGTGCATCTATAAACTACAAAAATATATTAAGTACTTGATTCATTAGTTAAAATCTTTATTCTATTACCTGCGTGAAGGTTTGAGTAAATCCACCACCACTGGGAAGTGTTCCATCAAAACCTCCAATATTAGTCTGTTCAACATCCAAAATTGCATATTAAATTACCATTCGTAAAACAATGCCATTAATATGCAATAAACTTATAATTGTTTACTAGTTACATACCCTAGTGATAGGTGTACTACAAAAATAGGTTGGTGGGGGGCCGGTGTATCCAGTCTCAAAACTGTGACCCTACAATTTTATTAAAATCATAAAACATTTCTAGTTAATCTTGCATTTCAAAATTGAAATTTAATAAATTAAATTCAATGAACACATGCACTAACTTTTACCTGACTATCAATGCCATATGCCTCATGCAAAATGTTAGCTGCCCTCTCCATCTCCATAGTTGCAGACGGATCCTGCGTACCAGTCTCCTGAGGGTCGGTGGGGTCATGTGAACAAGTAGCCACACAAGATTGACACACATGTGTTCGAAGGCCACCACTAGAAGACTCCCCTGGATGATGCTGCATAATAGGGCTAGTAGGATGGATGACACTTTGGGTCAAAGTGTTGATTGCCTGTAATGTCTCTACGTCAGCACTTTCCTTCATGACGGAAGGCATAACAACATGCTCATGAGGTGGCCTTGTGAGAGCTCGTCTACCTTGCCACGGAGGATCCGGCTGTGCACCAGGTCTATCCTGAGCTGACCCCCCACCTCTCCCCTAGAAATCCCTCATATCAAAATAATTTGGGATTTTGTTCAATATGAACTCACTGTATAGTTTCCTAAGGAAATATTGCGGGACCTTGCAATTGTTGCACAGTGGGTAATCGAAGACCATGTACCACCTATCATAAAACCGCTCCTTCATCTGTTGGTGGTGGCACCAATGGATAGGAAACCTCTTCGCATTGAGGGTAAGATTTTGATTTGTGCGTGGGTCGGCGAATAATGAGCACAAATCACCTTTTGTAATTTTTAAATCTTTCACATCCTTGTATGATAGTTTATTTGCATAATAGTCGCTAGCCGCCTGTCTCCTATCTTCCCATCCAGTTATTTGTTTGGTAATTGAATCTACGTTTGTTAACATATCTTTCAATGAATTTTCTAGGGTCATTCTTTCTGTGGTTGAACCATTTGGATCACTCAACCTATTGATCAAATCCTCAATTTGTTTTTTGTTGTTCTCAATTTCACTCATTAAATTTTGTTGAGTGCCAGGAGGGCGTTGAGTGATTGGTGGAGGAGGTTGATGTTGTGGTTGATTTTGATCTTGAGGATTTGGTTGGTCTTCCTGTTGAGGATTTTGAGGGTTTGCAGGTTGATTTGCATCTCCTAAAAATTCAAACAAATAGATATCAAATTCAACCTAAAACTAACAAATTCAAAAGAAAAACCATAGAATCCTTACCTCTTACAGCTCCTCGTCGTCGTGGCGCCATCGTTGTGAAGAAATACGGATTCTTGGTGAAGAAATTCTCCTCCTAGAAAGCGAGCGCGATATTCTGGGTTTTTTGGCTGCGGGTGCAACAAAAAAACTAGTCGAAATGCAAATGAGAGATCTGCATTTGTCTTTTTTCTTTTAACAGTTGATAACGCGAGCACGTTATGTCTTTGTAGTTGTAGCCACCAAGACCTTGCCTAGGTTTAACGAAAGACATAACGCGAGTGCGCTATAACGCGCTCGCGTTATGGTTTTCAACTTTCTTTTTTTAGGGTGTCCACGGAATTGCTACCCATTTCCATGCACCCGCCCATATATGCCCACGTCCTTATATTGTGGATATTTATAATTTTATAGTATTATTGCTTGACAAACTTACATATACATATCAGATATGCTAATTGATTTAATATATGCTTATAAGGAAATAAATATATATGCACATGTATATATATGTAAATATATATTAATATTATATATACATATATTAATATAAGTTAATACACATATATATAAATATATTGTTTAAAATAATTTGAATAAATATATATAATATAATATATATTTAAATATTAGATTCTCATAGTTGGAATCAAATTATTTCCCTTAAGAGATTTAATATTTAATATTTAAATGGAAATCAATCTTTGATTAATTTATCATCACATATTTGGGAAAACCAAATTATTTCCTAAGTATTATGAAATTGACTTTCTCTTATTTCATCATGAATAAAAATCAGGTTAGAATAACCCAACCAAATGATTTAAAACCTTTGGAAAATCAAATGAAGGGGAAATATTATGTTTGATAAACATTATACTTCATAAAGTAGAAATTCAAATATTTGGAAAAATAGAAAAGAACTTGCCATGAAATATGAAATATGTGACTGGGAAATTTGCGTGCCTGTTGAAGTGCTCAACCATGAGAAATGTAGACACGGCTTGCAGTGTGTCAAGGGATGCCTAGAATTAGGTATTGAAATGAGAAATTTAAGTAAGACTTTGTCTCTAAAAATATCTCACCTATTGAATCATGCCATAGCTGAAGGTGTCGATTCTTCCTCTTTGAATGAAGTCAGTTTGAATCTTTCTTTACCTGTTGTCAATTTAAAGGTTGAATCATCTTCTTAATTCACTGAGTATGGGGTTTTCTATCTTCCACATACTATTTGAAGCAGCCAATAAAAATACCTATCATTCACCATGCCTTTTTGTGAGGGATGCGTTGGGGAATGAGGCTCTATATAAAGCCGCCATTCTGCTGGGAATTATCATTCAATCATTCATTCATCAAATTCATTCCTTCTACAATTATATATGTTCTCATTCGAATTATCTAGCTTGAGCTTTCATTTTGCAAGACTATCTTATCAATTTATGAGAAGAGCAAAATCTTTGTAATTCTGAGTGTCATTTCTTCATACTGTTGGAAGTGTGAATCATCGTAATTTTGAGTGCCATTTCTTCATACTACTGGAAGTGTGAATCATCGTAATTATGAGTGTCATTTCTTCATACTGCTGGAAGTGCAAATCATCATCATTCTGAGATATAATTGAGAAGTTGACCAGTTGTGTATCAATTAGAGTGTGCAATTTCTGAGAGGGAAACATAGTTTAATCAAAGGGATTGTTAATAGTCTAGAAGTGCCTAGAAGTACATACCATTTCATCATCATTGGAGGAAATCTTAAACCAAGCATGAGTTATTATTCCTCTATACCTTTCATCTTTGAATCTTTGATTTATTATGAAGTCATGTTCAATATCTATGTTTAGATAGAAGAGGTTAAATAATGTTGTATGTTGAAAAAGGATGTTTTCAATAGACTGTCCAATAGATTGCATATAGTGAATATGTCATAGAAGATGCATAAAGAGTATTTATTTGTTTTGAAAGGTTATATGGTGCATTTTGTGTTGTTGCATTACTTGTATGATCTCTATATAAGGAGAATATTATTGTAATTAGTTACTAAATACTAGGAGATAAATGAAGGCATTAAGTCAAGTAATGAACCACAAATTAAGTTAATAGGTTAACTTAGACAGTTTGAGGTACTCCTAGGATGAAGATGTCCAATAAAGGAGGGGAATTTGTGATTACTTGTTATGCTATTTCATTTCTAGTAGTTTAGTTTTTTGTAGGATGTCTGGGGTATGGATTACCAAGTGAAGGACAAAGAACTACGCGTAGTGTAAGATAGCCCTAAGTCAAATCAACCATGAATAGTGTATATGATAGATGACCTTCATTCGAAGTACTGAATGAGAAAACTTTGGCCAAAGTAGTGTACGACATTCACTTAGACTATGTGATGTTTGAGACTACACTATTAGTTCATTGTGATCCTTAAAGCAAGCTACTTTAGGATTGTGAAATAACAAGTTCTAGTTTTGTAGGACACACCACTATGCTCAGTCGATAAACAGTATCAGTTACCTTACCAATCTCTTCGTTGAAGGGAGGGCCATATATCGAATGGTAGATGTGTGGGGGATCACATTATAAGTCTGTGGTTGGAGGAAAAGAGCCCGTGTGATGTTTCTCCTTTTTACCAGGCTACTGAAGCACCGAGATTTGAAAGGCGGATTTTTGGACCTTCTTACCACTATTAGTTCAAAAGCTCAATGAGCTATGTATGTTTTCTTACTCTGTTATTTAAATTTGAAAAGGAAAAGATTACTTGCTGAATTATATTGTATCTTATTTTGTATTTATCAATGAAAGAAAATAAATATCTATTTGCAATGTCTTTATTACTCTTCTTCTTTACTTGTTAGTGAAAAATTAAGAAATTTTATTTACTGAAGGGTCGTGTCGTTACACTCTGTAACCAAATTAAATGTTGTATGGCTCGATGAATAGGTATGATGTAGAGTAAGATATGTGGTAAGCTCTAATAGAGTATCCTAGACTATAGATGTGATCAAGATCAAATCAGATCGGATGAACAAGAGAACACATTGTACATGCATAATCAGATTTTAGGGTTTGACAGAGAGAACAAAGGGAAAATATCTACACCAGAATTAAATATTGTGTGGATCGATGTAGAAGTATGGTGATATCTAATAAACCCTATCATATGTTTTAATGATGAGCTAGATAGTGGTGTGTGGTTCAAGGCAAAGGTAGCTTACTGGTGAAGTTAGTATGAAAAGAAAACCCTAAAAGTAAGCTGGAGATTATCTGGATGATAGAGAGAATCTCGAGGTAGAAATTGCAGGTTGACAAAGAAAAAATACAATTAGATACTATCGAAGTTAGATGTCTAGAGATAGTGTGCATGAATAGAGTTCAGCTGTATGGTGTACTGAATAGAGTTACATCTTGTTGAGTATGTTGTAGAGATAGGTAGAGTGGTGTGATGTAGTGAGTTTGCAAAAAAAGAGAGAGAGTGAAGTGCAACAGTCAAAGAATGCATTTGTAAATTCCTAGACTATAATAAAAAAATATCATCTAGGTTTGCATTTAGGAGAGTGCAGATGTGTGAGACACTGCAGAAAGGGAAAGAGGTGTAGTGCAGCAAGATAAAACAATGATTGTTCTATGTATAGAGGAGAGTGCAGAGCTGAGGTGTGTTGCTGAGAGTGTAGCTTCACTAGCAGAGTGCAAGTTGCAGAAAGTACAATAATGTACTAAATGTAATGATGCATGATCAGGTTTTGTAGAACCAAGTCTTATGCATATATGAGATTGTAATGTTGCAAAGATTGTTGCCTCATTTGTACTAAGTGGGTGCTCAAAGTAGGGGATTGATGTCTCCTTGGAATTGGTGTTCCTCAAATAAGGGAGTTGGTGCTTCCTTGGGTTGGTTCCCTAAAACATTGTAAAAAGAATTTCTTTTGTGACGCTGGATTTGAGCAGTAGACTCAAGCAACCTTTGTCACTGTGGTTTTTCCCATATTGGGTTTTCCACGTATATTTGGTGTTGTGGGAATTTATGTTGATTGTTTATTTGCATGTTTATGTTTTCATCTTTATTTTTCAATCTACACAGTAAGAGTGGAGTGAGAAATCTGCACAAGGTATTTGGAGTTAAGGAAGTAATCTGCATAAAGGTTTTTGAGAGCTAAAGTTTGGTATCTACTGATTCACCCCCCTCTTAGTAGATCATTGTGTTCCAACAAGTGTTTCCCCCCTATAGAACCATTTAAATTTGATGCATATAATGAAAGTAATTTTTGAAGATGCTAGTGGGAATGACTGTTAAATGTTGACAAGAATGTTACTCACTATATTTTGCGAAGGCTCTAGTTTACTATTGGTTACAATGCTTTGATATAATGGTACATTACTATATGGTGATCTCCTTTTTGATGTTGATCTTCATATGTAATGATGTACTAAACTTTCCTATATAATTTTTAGATTGTTTATTGTTGAGCCTTATTAGATTTTGTTTGGTTTTCATTGCTTGAAACTTGGTGCCAAGTTGTGGCTAATGTGGTCTCCCTAAAACATCTATATTGTGACCTATTTTATTTTGGTAATAGATCATCAATTAAAAAAAAATGTTCTAGGAACTATTTTGGAGGCTAGGAACAACAATGAACTCTTTATCTTGTTTGCAAGAAAGTGTATGGTGTTTGTGTCCATTCTTGTATCATTTTCACCAAAGAAGAGGTGACATGAATTGGTAAAATTGTTGAATGAATCAACGGGCCTTATACGGAATCAACTTAAACAGGAACCGGTTCATATGCAACCGCCGAAGGTGTCGCTACTGATGCTTTCACTCGATCAAATGCCAGGGCGGCTGGGAAAGAAGCTGGGATAGGAGGGCCTCTCCATCCCTATCCGCTCTCCTCCGGAACTAGAACTGGGTGGGAGGGCCCCTTTGATTCAATTATTTGAGAAATTATCATATAGCTTCTAGAACACTTGGGCTTCTGAAGGAGTACCAATAACTACTTTATTTAACAAAAATTCTTCACAAGGTAGTGAACGTGGATCTTCAAATGAGTATTTCATACTTGGAGTGGTTCCTAAGAATACTTTGTGAGATGAATAAGTTTTGAGGAACAAAATTTATTGAAAACTTGTTCCAAGTTCCCATCATTTCTTTAGAATTGAATTCAAATGCTTGTCAATATTATATAGAAGTTATGAAAATGTTGCTTTCAACCAAAATGACATAAACAAAGTTGAGATTTTGACCAAGTTAAAAGGAGAAACTATAAATTAACCAAGGAAAGGTAGACTTGGAAATACTTACAACATAATTTTGTAAATTATCAAATTCAACACATATATTTTATCATATTCCCCAAAAACTTAAGAGTGGAGATTTTCACACCTTTAAGTTTATTTCATTTTGAGCTCTTACCTAAGTGAGAAGCATTGTCCTAAAAGTGGATATAAATATACAAGTAAAGTGGATAGCATGAGTTTGGGGTATAATAAATAAAGTTTATATATGATTCATTCCTTCCAACAATGTACATATGCCAATAAGGGATTGAACTAATAAGATGTGTTGTGTGGATGTAGATTCAAAATTTTAATTTTATATCTAATCATCAAGAAATATAACATATGAAACATAAGATTAAATGAATCTTGTAATTTTCTATATAAGGAGTATTCCTCTCCTTTGTAAATGCAAAATAATGAATATCAAATATCAATTATCATTTCATTAGATACTTTAATCTCAAATTGTGTGTGATTTTTATAATATTATATTCATTTAACATGTTGTGCTTTATACTTTAGAAAATTATCTTATTCATAATCAAAAGTTAAAAGTATATAAATAATGAAATACTAAAGAATAATAAAGATGTACATGATAGCTATAAAATTCTTTGCACATATCTTGTAATGAAAAAGTCGCTATATACAAAAAAATACATTTAGAGTGATGAAACAAAAAAAGAAATTAAAATAATAAATATTCACATCACTTTAATTAATTTCAATAGTTACATATAGACATGTATCCTTTTGATTGTACTTTAGAAAGTTAGGAATAATAAAGTCCCAAACCTAATAATATATGAATTCTATGATTGTAACATACACCGAGCTTGTATTTTAGCAAATACCTCCCAACAATTTTTACATAAGTTCCATGAGCGAGAGTTGAAGTTGTATATCCTTCGATTGTCCAAGGCTCTTGTCTTAATATCTGAATCACAAACATCACAAATTATGTATCTATCTTCTTGTGTAGGTGAGAGTGACAAGGGATGTTCACGATGTCGTGGATGGTTTGATACTTCATCACTAAAATATGTTCTCACCATTTTATTACATTTTCCACATTTTGAGTTGTTTATCAATTCATCATTTATCATAATGTCTATATCATCTCTACTTTCATTTGATTTGCATATGATATCCACCACCTCTTTTCCACTAGCTGTCACTATTCCATCTCTATCTAAGAATAGTAACCATCTTTTTTTACCATATAATTGCTTCACAAGCCTTACAAATGTTAAAGGCAAATAATGCGCCTACTCCATCTTATTTGATAAATACTTGCACCTATACCAAAAAATTATCATATCCCAAAATGAAAGTTTGAGATAATGCATGTTTTGTGTGACATCTTCATATACTTTTTGGCATTCTTCTAAATCTTTGTGCTCTATGTTGGAGGGGTGATCTATATATATATTATTGAATTCCTTATGCATTTGTAGACCAACTTTGATTTTATTCTAAATTTTTTTCCACTTGAAATTTCAGCATATAAAAAGATAAATTTGTTATTAATTATCTCTTTATCCACCTGCAACCATACAAAAATTAAAGTTACCAAATTAAAATTAATAATAAATTTGATTAAAAGAATAAATATAATATGTTAGAATTTCAACTCACTTTATGTCCTTCATAATCGAGCAAATCTACATCTTCCAAAGAAATTCCAAAGTTGATTTATCATATACTTCGGAGATGATTTCATTTACTTTAGTTTGTGTAAATGGATATGTATTTGAACCCCATGACATGACAAGTGATAATGCATCTCTGCTAATTATCTTCCCATCTTTATCAAGAAGAATGAAGTGTGCACTATCTTTTTTGAAACCTTGAATTAATTTAGGATTATCAATAGTTAACCAAGGCATGCACTCATATGCTCTTTTATAAGTGCCCAATCCATAATCTCCATTGTTTGATAGAGGAATCCAAACCCCTTTAAAATTGAAGCGTTGAATATCTTGATAAATTTGTTTTAGTTTTATAAAATCTACAGTATTTAGATTACATATAATAATGCATACATTGTTTCCCTCTAGTTTATCCACATCGACCTGCAATAGATTAATACAAAATCAAATACCTTCAGATTTTAGGTTCTATATAATTTATTTTTTAATCAGTTTTAAGCCTTAGCCAGGTTTTATCGTGGACATACCTCGCTCATATTTCTGTTAATGAGGTGACGTATGCCCTTTTCCTTCAACGCTTGGGTGAATTTTTTTAACAGATTTCCTTTTTCTCTTTTAGTTCTTTCTTCTGTTTGGTCGCGGCAAAGCATTTTTATACACTCTTGAAGCTCGTCGGGAATTTCATCTTCTTCCTCCTCGCTTTCAAATTTGTCAAAATTTTGGATCAACTTTTCTGAAATGTTATCTTCCCCAAATGTTTTGCAGTCAAGGAGGAGGAAGGAACTGTTATCCTGCATGCGAACATCGGCCATGAAACACATTAGTTTCCCCCCTCCAATGTCACGGTCCTATAATTTCCTCACACCTTTCCCGCCTTTCCAGAAATAGCCGAAGAAAAGCTTTTGGAATAAGAAATGACGTCTGATGTCGGTGAGAGGAATGGCACATGATCCTTGTGGCAGCCACTCTAGAGATCTTTTAACCATCTCTTCTTCTTCACTCTGTCGGTTCTTGTCAATCTCAACACATGGAAGACAAATAATAATTTGAAGTTGCCCTGAAGAAGCTGTGTTTGATATTTTCATGGCCACCTCGTACATTCTATTCAAAAGGTTTTGATGGTCAAATTCCACATGGGGAGAATGAGTGCCACAGTTGTGTCTAGGTGAAGCCCAAGAGAAGAGTCCATGAGTGTCAATTCATGGCTGCTGTTGCTCAGCTCCATGCAATTAACATTGAACAACGCTCGTGTCGCATTTTTCCAGTCTGCATCATCCTACACCAAAGGTAACAGGTTTTATACATGACAATTCTCAGTGTTAAATTGAAACAATATGAAGGTCGGGTTTAAACAACACATTCTAAGTTTTGACTTGTTTAAAGAGTTCATCTGAAATCACACTATTTTTTCTATAGAATCCATTTATTTGGAATCACACTGTTTTTTCTATAGAATCCATTTATTTGAAATCACACTGTTTTTTCTATAGAATCCATTTATTTGAAATCACACTAACTTCTTTAATAAAATCCACTTATTAGTGTGATTTAAGATGAATCATTTGAAAAATCAAAACTTTAAATGTGTTGTTTAAGCCACACACTCTAAACTTTGACTTGTTTGGGTGGTTTGTCTGAAATCACACTAGCTTCTTTAGTAAAACCCACTTGTTGGTGTGATTTAAGATGAACCAACTAAATAAATCAAAATTTTAAATTTAAGCCGCATACTTTAAGTTTTGATTTGTTTAGGTGGATCATATGAAATCATGCTAGCTTCTTCAATAGAACCTCCTGTTAGTATGATTTAAGATGAACCAATTAAACAAATCAAAACTTTAAATGTATTGTTTAAGCCACACACTTTAATTTTTGACTTGTTTAGGTGGTTCATTTGTAATCACACTAGCTTCTCCAATAGAACTCACCTGTTACTTCACCTTTTGGGGGAGTAACATTTGAAGTCATTTAGGAGATCTATTTTGTAAGTATGTAGCCCTTATCAAAATCTATAATTTTGAATATTGCAAACTTGAATATCATATTTAATTCCTATTCCTTGTGAATATAGGTTTTTCACCGAACATCAAGATCCTTGTTTCACACATGTAGAAAAATAAGAAAATAGACATTTTAAAAATATCTATGCACTAGGTATTGATGTCCTTATTTCAACAAAGAAAAAAAAAGTTAATTTGGATCTATACAGGAAAGGTTATGTAATATCGAATAAACCTATGTATACATAATAATTAATCTTACTTCAAAAATTAATAAAAAATAAAATATGCAACAAAAAGTTATGCAAAAATGTCTGCATACTAAATATTGGTGTTACAAGTTTATGTTTAAAAACTTATAATTTTATACTTTTTATTAAAATTGTGATATCAAATAAATGTCAATTATTAAAAATGTTGTTAACTATAAATCTAAGTTATTTAAACTTGAGTAAAAACATTCAAAAATTATCTTTTAAATTTTTTTAAAAAAATACATTTACAATCTATATAAAAAATCTCAAAAAACACTAGTTCACATCATCTTCAAATTCTTAATGGTTTAGTTAATATTGGTGATAGAAAGTGAAAATCTGGTTAAAAATACTAATTTCAATGTCCTACTTTGACCAAAGAGTGGGACACAGTATTATGGGATGACATTTTTATAAAAATGTTGGCCCAAGTGTAATTTATCTTTTTGGCTACTTTGTAAAAGTATGTCTTAGCTAATATAATATCAAAAAGAGGTGACTTCAAGGCCCTCCTAAATGTGTTCTTTGTTGGGTTAATGAAGAATGTGTCTCATCTTTTCTTTAGTGCCCATGGTATATCTAGAATAGACCCCGTATTCATGCTACTTCTTTGTTTATTTTTTGGGCTAGTTTGAAGTGCCCTCTTAAATTTGCATCTTTCTTGTTGGTTGCCTAGGATATTTTTCTATCTTTATTATTTGGCAACTTTGGTCAGAGAGAAAATTTCAAATCTTCTATGGTTATTAAATTCTTATTGGGTACATTTGGAAAAGTATTTTAGACTTAAGAAAATAAACTTTGGCTACTAATTATTCTTTTGATCAAGTCATAACTCTTGATATTTTGATCTTGAATAAAATTAGATTGGGTCATTTGGTTGGATCTATTCCTTTTGGACCTTAGGCCAAATTTTCTTAAAGACTAATAGATTTGGAAAATGGCCTTCTCCCCCATTAGGTTTTTATAAATAAATAGTGAATAGCTCTTTCTAGGATAATCCTAGTACAACTAGGATTGGTTGTATTGGACGTGATAATAAAGGTCATGTTCACTTCTTTTTTTGTTTACTATAGGGTTTGGCACTATAATTAGATCTAGAGGCCTATGCTATCCTTGTGGCTTTTGAGAAAGCTTGTGTGTTAGGTTGGAAGAAATTTATTTGTGAGATGGATTTCATGATATTGGTTTCTCTTGAAAAAAGAGATTTTTCATGAATCTTCTTGGCAATTGGTATCTTTTTTGGAATAGGTTATTTTCCTTTCCCATAACTTTGATTCCATCTCCTTTGTTCATATTCCTTGTGAATGGAATGTTGTTGTAGATTTTCTATCCAAATGAGATTCTAAGGCTAGTCATAGATGAAATGTTTCAAAACAAGAGTCCCTATCCCTTGATCAAGCTTCATGGTTTCTTTAGCTTCTTCAAGATTATTTGAGTTAATCATTGTTACTTTTTCATTATGATTGTTTGGTTTGTGAGGTTTTTGTTTCCCTTAGGGTCTTGGTGGTGGTAGTTTAGTGGAAAATATCCTTAGATTTTCATTCTTTGGTCTTTAGAGACAACCATTTCTATTTGGAAATCCTTTTGTAATATTTTCTAGCGTCTTAGTAAATTTATTTTTATCCTTTAAAAAAACTATAGCCTCAAAAATAAATATAGCATATCTATTCCCTAAAAATACCTAGACAACCATGGATACACTTGTAATATTAAGAGCTTTGTGCATTTAAGATCTTCTCTAGATTTACAATATATTTAAGTATGATAAAATAGAGTCTAAAATACAAGAATTGACCCCTTAAAATTAGCTTGATCAATGAACACATGAGTATATACAACTAGAATAGGTCCAAATCCAACCAACGCTTAAATTAGAAAAAATATATATAATTAAAAAATAATTCTTAGATTTCTAATGTTATTGATATTTTTCAAAAATCTATCTCATCCCTAAACAATCAAGTTCAATTAGATATTCCGTTGTGTTAATCATGTAGCACAAGTAAAATAAGATCTTCATGCATGATTAGGGAGATCCCTATTGGTTTCAAACTCTAACAAAAAAGGGAAGAATATTAGTTCGATCATGTATAACATCTGCTACAAACAATAAATTTGTGCATCAATTTCTAGTATGCAATAAAATTAGGCTAGCTAACAATGACTTAGATTTGATTCATATATATCATATCTACAAATGTGAACAATCTCAATCATGTCTTATTAGAACTCAACCACTATCTTATGAACCAATCACTTAAAATTTACCGAGTTAGTGCTCAATAAACATGTCAATAATTGACCTTCAATGTCTCCAAATCATCTTGAACCTCACAAAAAATAATCATATCAAATTTGTAACTACCCACTTTAATCAAATCCTGAGAATTGTTCATTTTTATATGAAAACACTTATCACTTGAAAAAAATCTACAACATTAAACATTTCCCAACAACACAAAATATTTCATCCAAATCCCAATCTCACTTACTTGATACATAGAGCATTCAAATACACATGAGACCCATTGTTTGGGTATTAAAAATTATAACTCTCTTCTACCTACCACTCATGAAAATCCCCAACACTTGGACTCACAATCGCTATTGATCTAAATATAATTGTCTATCACCTATATACATGTGGACAAAAACTGAACATATGCACTAGGGTCCAAAGGACCAATCACATAACTCTCAAAATTGCCATACATCGACAACATAACAACCCCAAGATTCATAATAGAAACTGCAAACAAAATAGGCAAGATGGGCATGCAATTTTTCTTACACACAAACTAGAAGCCATCACTAAACCACTTTGTTAAGTGAGACAGGTTTAGTGATCATTCAAACTCCTAAAATTTAAAAATGGAAAATCAGAGCAAAAGACTGAAATAAGGTCGGCGGTAAGATTAAAAGGGCCCAAAGTTGTGTTCATAACATCTTAGAAAAAGCTACAAAGCACGTTGGCAGCAAGATCCCTCAATGACTGAAAAACACTGGAAAGTTGGATATTTGGAACGTTAACTTTTCTTTTACAGTCATCCATCTACAGACATAGATATGGAAGATGAAACCAATGATATGCTAAAATTGCCCAAGGCAGGCCATATGCTTGGATGAAAAACTGATATATTAAATCCTAAGGTGTAAATGCAAAGCGAAAATAGGAAAGATGCACCAACCTTGATAGCTTCCCTCGGTTGATTAAGTCGGAACACAAGACTGTACCTTCAACTATTATAGACACAGTAATGGATAATTTTTCAGTTTCGTGGGGAAAGGCATCTCCCACCTTTTTCACGTCTTTGGCCAGATGAACTATTTTCTCCAGTAAGTCTTTGGCCTCTAACACATTGCATGACACTGTTTCGCATCTCTCGAGGGTGCATGCTGCCATAGATAATCCCAGGAATATCCAGTGAGACTCTCCCACTAATTTCACTGTTTCTAAAGCCACTCTTCCCAATTCTTTCGTTGCTTCCTAAGGCAAAACAAAGTAATATGACTTACAATTATCCATTCACAAAACTCAACTTATTTTACTAACAAAAGACATTATACGCGTTACCGATTTCTCTGATTCTTTAGCTTCTCTTGAAATGGTGTCTATGATGTCAGAAGCAGCTCGGGTGCTCCAACTCACAGATTCGAGTTGAATACCCGAAGAAGCGGTTGATGCTCTTTCTTCTGAAGGGGCCTGCAAAAACAAACACATACAACTTAGATTAAATCAATAGTAATCAATGGCAGAGAGCAGTGGCTGAGAAGTTAACGCTAATCACCTTTAACTTGGATTGCATACTGTCTATATGATTGATAAGCTCATGCATGTGGTGAGTTGGGTCTCCTTTCCTAGCGCTGATCTTAATGGACTCAATGACCGACTCCAGGGTAGGAGGAGGAGGATGAAGTGTAACAGGGGTCGTGGGAAAGTTGTTATTAGGCGGTGGAGAGAGACAGCATCCGCAAGAGTTGCCCATCAGTGTATGAGTAAATTTGAGCTAGAAATTAGAATGTATAAAGAAGTTGCAAGCAGTGCAGGGGAAGAAAGGGAGAACAAGTGTCTACTAAGCTGCTCTTACCTTTCTAAAATAGTGGCATTTTCTGAACGTACTCTGTGCACCACACGTTTTACAGATAAGATAACGACTTCTCGGCAGGCTATTAGAGAATATGAGAATCCAGAATTAGGAAGAGAAAAAGGCAAGAATGAGAATATGACAGGAATGGACGTCCTGTAGAAAATAAGTTGTCCGCATCTCTCTTAGTGGTTTCGTGGATTGATTCATTTCACCTTCGCGAAACCTATCATTTATTTGCGTGTCATGTTAGCTTAGTTTAGGGTTCGCTGGCTTTACCTTTACTTTACATGATGCAGACATCAGTATGGTTTTTTTGGAACGAAGCTACCGTCCATTGCACCGACTTCTCGTACTAAGCTAAAATTCAATAGGAAAAGGAAAAATAATTCACAAAGATAAAATAGAGAAAGAAGTAGTCACATTCAATGCGTCACAAGGAAAATACAACGAAGTTTACCATGAAGAAAAAGTGGGTTGTTCCCAATAATAACTAGCAATGGTACTTTTGTGTGCAATGGGTATGTCGAAGAGGTGTGGAAGGTCAATTAGATAAAAATATTGGTTTTTTTCATATATTTGTGTATTATACGAGGTCAGTAGGTAGGTCATTATCAAAAGGTGTGTTTGGAATAGGGAGAGATAGAGGGGTAAGGAGATAGAGATAGAGAGGAAGATAGAGATGGAAATGGAGGAGATGAATATGGAGAGGAGACAGAGAGATAAAAGAGAGAGGAGAGAGATAAATAGAGATGGAAGAGACAAATAAATAGAAAGAGAGACTAGCAAGTAGTGGCAATTGTTTCAGCCCAAAAAAATTATTCGAAGCTAGCTCCACTAACCATACTCCTAGCCCTCTCCATCATGTGTTGTTCATTCTTTTTGCAACCCCATTCTGCTGAGGGGTGTAGAGAATTGTCTTATGTC
Source organism: Sequoiadendron giganteum (assembly GCA_007115665.2). NCBI lineage: Eukaryota > Viridiplantae > Streptophyta > Pinopsida > Cupressales > Cupressaceae > Sequoiadendron > Sequoiadendron giganteum. Next base: position 26,567,693 of record CM021101.1, on the reverse strand, counting down.
TTTCAATCCCACATTCTTTACATAGTCTATCGAAATATGCTTAACAAAACTCGCCACCATTGTTAGTCCTCAAACATTTAATCCTTTTATCCTTATGATTCTCTACAATATTTTTAAACTCTTTGAGTCAATTAAAGACTTCAAATTTTCTTATAAAGAAATAAACCCATGCCCTTCTACTGTAATCATCAAAAAATGTAACGAAATAAATACAGTTTGCAATTGAAGGAACATTAACAAGACCAAACACATCATCTGATGAATCAAATCCAACACCTTAGAAGATTTGTGAGAACTAGAGTAAAACTAAATATGGTTTTGGCTTTCCATAACTGTAATGTTCGCAAAAATCAAACTCACGATATTTATCATTCATCCCCTCAACAATATTTTTCTTTTTCAAGGTTTTAAGACCCTTCTCACCAAAGTGGCCAAGTCTTTGGTGCCATAACATAGATTTATCTATTGAAAGTTTCATCTTTATAGAATGAGCACCCTTGTGTACCTAGAAAGCATGACCATCAGAATTAGATGCAACATTCCTCTTCGCTACTGGTTTAATCAATGGTGAGGATGAAGATTATGAAGATCTCTTCTTTATAACAAAAGAAATATTGCATTGTACAATACATGCATCAAGCTGAAAGAAAGTGCCAATCCAAAAACCCTTATCCAACACCATAGATCCTCTCATCATCTTACATCCTCCATTTAAGAAAACTACCTGCACACCCACATCATCCAATTTACTTACAGATAACAGGTTTTATGCCAAATCAGGAATATGCAGTACATCATTGATCCCCTTCACTCTACCATCAAATAATTGAATCAAAAATCTTCCACGACCAACAATCTCTAGGTGAGAGTCATCAACCAAGTACACCTTCCCACCATCAAACTCTTCATGCTTCAAAAACCAATCCCTATTCAAGGTCATGTGGAATGATGCACCAAAGTAAATTAACCACACATCTTCATATGCATGTGTTGTCAAGGCAACAACAAATGCTTCACCATCATCTTAAGAAGACTTGTCTGAATCAAAATCATTACTTTTCTTCTTCCTCTTTTTCTCCTCTTTGCACTCCTTGCAAAAGTGACCACATTTGATGCAATTTCAACACAAAGACATGGACTCTCCAGGAGACTTAGATCTCCCATGGGATTTGGATCTTCCTTTATTTTCCTTCTTCTTTCCTTTTTATTTGGGTCTACCACAAACCACTTGCGAGTCTCCTTAGTCAATTCAAATGTTTTTCTTTGCATCTCCTTAGACAACAAAGATGCAACCACATCATCCTTGAAAGTGGTAGTGGTACTTCCAATGGACATAACAAGGTGATCCCATGAATCTGGTAACAAACATAGTAATGTCATACAATGATCCTCCTCCTCCATACGTACACCAATAAAGGACAACTAAGAAACAAGTATATTAAATGAATTTAGGTGATCCACAATAGATACTCCATTCTCAAAGAGTACAACTTATTTCTCAAGAGTAACTTATTTACTAGGGATTCAGCCTAATAAATTTCTCCAAGTTTCTTCCATAAAGATGCAGCTATTTTATCTTTATGAACATATAACAAGACAAAGTTAGCCAAATAGAGTCTTATGAGACCCTTAGCTTTCCAATCCATTTGATACCAGTCTTCTTGTTTCATGCTTGTTAACATGGAACCAAATACCATGAGCCATAAATCTCTATCCACCAATAGGTCCTTCATCTTGAGTTTCCACAACTCAAAATTACCATTGAACTTTTCTAATTCAAACCTCCCAAATGCGCTAGCCATCTCTCCTGCAACAAAAATTACAAACCCACTGCACAACTCCCACTCAAACAAAGATCAGTACAAAAATCCCTCTACCCAATAACTAGAATCAAAGGTGATCAAGCTCTAATACCAGCTGAAAGGAAGCATGGTATGCAGAAACACTTCCTAACATTGATCTAGGAGGAGAGATGTACAATTTTAATCCATTTTACAGTTACAATGGGAGATAAACAATAGAGAGATATTATTAAAATAATATCACATTCAAGTATAATAAGCTCACAACACAATATATACGTGGAGTAAACCCTTTCAAGAGAAAAATCCCACACTTCAAAACCTGCACAATGTATTATTAAATTAATGTTGATTACAACACACTTTCAATGCAAGTTATTCCAAGAGTATACAAATATTGGTTTTTGGAGTTATTTCGATAGCATAATAATACCTGCAAAATATAAATTACTTAACCCACTCCAAAACATCAATATATAGATAAATACAACCATAAAGGAAGCTTCATGAGCAAGTAACAAGAGATGGGCATCCAAATCCATGTGGCACACTTTTCCAACACGTAGTTGACTTTTGTGACACTTTCAATGATTCCTTACCCCCTTACATGCCACCATACTTGGGCACCCCAAATTTCCCCAAATAGGTATGATAGATTCCTTACAATGTCATAGAATCTATTATATATGACAACTCTTATAGTTGTAAGAGAATCTGTCATATATGAAAACTCTTATAGTTGTAAGAGAATATGTCATAACTGACTAAAATTAGATGTCTCTTACACTCTCTTACAACCTATCATAGGTCAAACTTAGGTGCCCACTTTCCAATGCAAATATGCCTTCCAACACTTGTCCAACATGTCATAGAATCTGTCTCTTATGCATCATAAGAGTGTCACAAGAATTTTTCATAAGATCGTCATAGGAATCCATCATAGAATTGTCATAAGGATCCCTTAAAGATGTTGATACATGTCAAATAATCTCTTCCCAAAGTAGGATTCTTAAATTGTCTTGTGGGGACCACAACATCCTTGTCACATTCCATGTCACCTTCCAACATGTTGACAACTCATTGTGCCAAGTCATATTAGATGATAAATTAATATGAGCAAGAAATTACAACATAAGAATAATTAAATTCATATTTTAATGCTAGGAAATTGCAAAGTTTGAGACACCTTAATTCCCAACAAACATTTCATAGGTTATGTGCCAATTTACCGTAGACACTTGGATGTTCATTACCCTAAATTCTTGAATGTACCCTTTTTACTTTACAACTTTGCTTTGATTGTACTCTTAAGATTTGTAAGCCTTAGTTTTGTTTGAATTCTCTAAGATGACTTTCTTAGGATTTGTGAACCTCGATTACGATTGAATGTTGGATTGCATTCCTAAGATGTGTAAGCTTTGGTTACACTTAATTTCAAATTCATTTCTTAGAATTTTTAAATCTCGGTTACGTAGCACACTTGAATGTTATATCATCTGCTAGAAAGATTTGTCAATGTCAAATATGCATGAATTTTAGATTATGTTCTTATATTTTTAAACTTTGATTGCGATCAAATGTGCCACATAATCATTACTATTCTAACTATCACCCCATTCTTTAGGAATTGTAGACCTTGCAAATTCCCAAATGTACTAGATAAGAAATTCTCTACAACCTATGTTAGATTGAATTCATAAAATTTTTAAACCTCATCTAGGTTCTAATGCATCCCATAATAATTACAATATAACCTAACTAAAATTGTATTTTTAAGATTTGTGAGTTTCAGTATAACCTAGGTTAGACTGCATTCATAAGATTAGTAAACCTCGTTACATTCAAGTGTACTTGATAAACATTACTATACAACCATGCCCTAAATTGCATTCTCAAGTTTTGTAAGCCTATTTAATGCTCAAATGTGTCCCTTAATCATTACAATAAGCCATGTGAACTTTGATTACATTTGAATCTACTAGCCCATAGTCATTAACTCTACAATCTTGCATAAACCACATTTTAAGTTTTTTGAATCTCTGTTACACTTAAATATGCCTCATACTCATTACTCTCTAGCATACATTAGAGTACATTCTTAAGATTTTGTAAACTTAAGTTACCCTCAAACCTACCTCATCATTATTTCAATATCTACTAGACTACAACATGGGAGGAAGGATGCAATTCTCTAGATAGATTTATTCAAATCTCCCACCATGAAAACAAGGAATGGAGGAGCCATCTTTAGCTCATCTTTGGAAGGAATCTCTTTGAAGATTGAGGACATAACCATTGAAATTTGATAGGCTTGTCTGTAGAATGGATAACACACTAGTTGGAAAATTATTTTGGAAACATCCCAATTTCAAACTAGTTCATGGATGGGCAAGCTCAAAATGTCATGTCAAAGGTTGCATTGAGGTGAGTGCACTACCACTTGAAACTACAACCTCCTTGATACCTATTAAAAATCTCTCCCCTTCAACGTATGCAAAATAAATATTTACACTCCCAACATACCTGTCAAGGGAAAGTATAAAAGAAGAAAAAAAATAGCATAGAATATTGGTGAATCCTTTTAAAGGAAGGGCCTCTCCATGGTATCCTAAATAAGTGTTTAATATTGATGGCTATTTGGGTTATTTTTATAATAAAATATAGGAAAATTTAGATCTTGTCTTCATTAACTTCTACTTCTAAACCTTGTTTGTTGTTGATTTAGTTACCATATTATATATATCTTCAAACATTAAAAATATTTATTTACTTATCAATTAATAAATATTGGGTACATAAAGCATTATTCTTCAAGTTACATACTAACTCCAAGTTTGTCATAATGCAAAAAAAAAAATTGTCTTAGTAATATACCCATTCAAAATTGTAAAGTGTGCACAAGCATGTAGGGAATTTTAGAAAGCAACTTTCACAAAAATAATTCTTGACGATTATAAATAGCCATCAAATGTAATTCCTATTTTAAGGATTTATTTAGTGCCATAATCCATGAGAGTGAATGTTGTAAATGGAACATGCATAAGTTGAGAGAATGATGTTGCTTTACAATTAAGCGGTTGGAGTTTGTTATTTAAGTATCTCCATTTCCTTTGAAGTGACCATGGTAACTAATTCTAATATAGAGCTAACAGATTCCTTATGTTTCAAAAATAAATGACATCTTCATGTGATCAGTCAAGCATAATCTCGATTTTTCATGAGCTTTGATTTTATTTATTTTTTAGTGGTTGGATGGATTCTTCTCTTTTCTTCTTTCTCGGTACACCAATTCTGTGAGTGTTGGTATACTCCCTTGGTATGTGTTGTTTGGGATTTTGATATATCTATTTCCAATATCAACAGTGGAGCTTTGGTTTTTGGAGAAGCTTACCTTCCTTGAGAACTCGGGGTTGTATAGATATGGTTTTGAATCTATGTTAGTGAATTATATTGCACTAGTAGTACTTATATTTTTGTAGTCTTTGTTGATCTTTCTTGTCGTTTTACTAGCTAAAGAATAACCAAAAGGGCACTTTACAATAGAGATATCAATAGCTTAAAGTACAATGCTCATTTCTTTCAGATTTTTCATTTCATCTATAGTAACTGTCTTTCATTATTATGTTCAACTTGGACCTTAAAAATACCACCTGGCTTGCACAATTGAAATTATAGTGTAGTACTTCATTTAATTTGCATATATGTTATTCTTATATTTGCAAGGAGCCTAGTACTTTATTTAATGAAATGTTAAAATACATTTAAATTTTTCCTTTAATTTCCTATTAGCATATCTCTTAAACCTTCTTTGGGTGTAAGTGCTAGTTTATATATTTAAGGGTGCAAGGATGAAAATTCGCTTGTATTTTTGGAATTTATTTTGATTAAATTATTTTTAATATAATGGTTAGTATATAATTGTTGTATTTGATATGAAAGTTTATAAAAAAAAAAAATTAAGTTTGATTTATAAATTATTTATTTATTGTTTTAGATTATTTTTGTGGTTGTAAAATTGATTCAAATTAGATGTATTTAATCTTAAAAAATAAATGGATTTTTGTTATCACTTTTTAGAAGTATTTATACTTATGAATTAAAAATTTATTTGAGAAGTTCAAATTAGGAGGGTTCCGAGTCAAACCACCTTTAGGGATTGATGCACAAGTATCACAATCATCCCACAAAGTAGCTTAGTTGTTGTATAATTTATGTTAAAGTTGACACACATAGTAAAAAGATGCTACATGTATACAAAAAGACAATTTATCTCTATTAAGAAACATGTAAAAGAATCATTCTTTTGAAGTCTCTTATATGATCCTATACATCTTCTTCTTCTTCTTCTTCTTCTTTTTGTGTGTGTGTATTCTTTTGACAAAACAATTTACAATTTACATGAAGGACATAGAGTTTTTCAAAAACATGAGTATCATTTGTTCTTTGTCTATTTTCAAATGTTTTAAATATCACTAATTTGAAATGCTTTAAAAGTCACAATTTTAAATTCTTTGTGATTTGTTTAAAACTCTTTAAGAACAAAGCTCAATTTATTGTGAACAAATTTACAAATTTTAACAAACCTTTGTTTTTTTAGCTATTATGAACATGACAAATATTTAGAATTGCCAAACTCACAAAAGTAAAAGGGATGGAATCATACTAACCACAAAAATTTAGCTCATTAATAATACAACTGATTGTACTTAGTAAATAGTAATTATGTTCAAATTTGAAAGTCATTAGTCTATATGTCTCAAATATTCCATGCACAAATAACCAAAGAATAATCATCTAAACTCTGCTTCAACTAATTAATTTTTTAAATGAATCAATTTCACCATACAATGGACTAAAACCTGAAGCAATGCGTCTCTCGTTCTATTATTGTATCAGACTGTATATGCTTTTTACTTCTACTCTAAAGGTTTAGCGTACCTCTTTTTCTAAACCCTTGAAATAAGGGGGTATTCATTGTTCAAAAAGGAGAAAACTACGACCAATAGATAGGAGGAGGATCCTGTAATACTCATGGTTGTTGGCAGTAGGGTAAGGCAAATTTGTTGTCTTGTTTTGTTTGGCATAGCTCAACTGGAGGAGGTTGACCAAGAGAAACAATTTGCTGCAATTGATTTGATAAGAGCAGTATACATGAGATTGATGGTGATGGAGAAAAGAAATAAAATTCTTTTTTATTCATGCACGATTGATGTTTGATGTTTGAAGAAAATTTAGAAGAGGATCTTTAAACATAGAAAATGATATCAGATAAATTCACTGTCAATAATTCATTGTCTGAAAAATTCACCGCGTCATAAAATATCTGTGCATTGTCTGTAAAGGTAGAATGGTGGTAAGGCTTTGGGTGACTGGTTACTGCGTGCAAACAACTCAACAAAGCCGAGGCTCCACCAGCCATTGTCATATATAATATGACTTTCCAATGCATTCGATCAGCCGTGCGGAAGTGCCATGAACAAGCATGGAAAAGACAACGAGCGGACTGAGTATGGAAACATTCGAAGAAAGGTTCCAAGCCATTGTTCTTGCAGAGGAAGCGTTTTGAGGTGGCGCCACTCATTTCCCATCAATTCGCTGCTTGGTTTAATCCCACATTGACCACGTGAAGAATCCCTTTTTTCGATTAGTGTATTTGACCTAACAATGATTCAGCACCTTTGTTCAATGGCACGGTACCATAACGGTCACTATCAAGGGAAGAGAAATCTGGCACGTGTAGAAAATTTCATTGTTGTTAAAATATCATTGAAGGGTTAGGTTAGCACTAGATACTTGGTGTTAAAATTGTTCTTGAAGGTTTTATTGAAGTTGGGTTGGTGTTATCTTGAAAGTTGGTGTTGAAGTTGGGGAGTTATTATCTTGAAAGTTGGTGTTAAAAGTATAATTTATAAAATTATATAAAAGCTGATAATATATAATTTGTAAAATTATTTATAAAAGTTGATAGTATATTATTTTTGAAAAATACGTTTGTATATTGGTGTTAAAGTTGGATTAGTAGTAGATTATAATATATTTGAATGAAGTTTATATTGTAATTTGGAGGGAGAAGCTAATCTCCCGATAAAATGCACCTCTTTATGGCATGATAACATAAGACCCCATCCTCCCTACAATGGTATAATTGCAAGATAAGACTGATGGACGAATGCTGACAGGCATTTAGAGCGTGTCATTTGGAGTGTCGTCACCTGTCCCTCACCGGAAAAACGTGGCAACACCGGTGGGTTTTAAAAATCCTAATTTGGAATGGACCAAAAGCCCAAAATGTCACCATTTTTGGCATTCATATTTTAGAGGTTGTTGGGGGGCCCAGAAGGGAGTTGCAGGTGTTCAGAGGCCAAAGCAAAGCGACCACTCTCGCTACCAAAATGCATTTGACAAGTGCGGCCAACTAGCTAGCAAGTATGTATATCTACTAGAAATATATGTGATTTTTTCATTCTACCTAGGAACTGTGAAGAATTGAACAACTATTCATTGCAAAGATGGGTTTTCATTTATGGGTTTCCAAGGGTTTTCCTTGTGAAAAGAGGTTTTCATTTGAAATGCAGAGTTGTTTATGTGCTTTTGTGTTGAGGGTTTTTTAATTTTGCTATTTTAATGTTCTCATAACATAGAACTTTTTGAGAAATCTGAATGAAATAACTGACAACCCATTGTGGAAATATGAGTGACATATGTTTTTTGCAATTGAAATAGTAGTGGAATAACGTTTAGAGAAACCAAAAACCAAGCAGAATATATAACCAGGTTGGAAAATGCAATGTGGGTTTTGCAATTACATGATATATTTTTAAAACCATAAAAATCCCATAACATCGCCATTTTCGACATTCTCATTTTCAAGGTTGTTGGCAAGCTCAAAAGGGAGTTGCAGGGGTTCAAAGGCCGAAGCATAGTGGCCATTCTCCCTACATAAATGAATGTGACAGGCAGGGGCAACTAGCTAGTAGATATGTATATCTGCCAAAAAATATGTCATTTTGCCATTCTACCTAGGGATTTTGAAGAATTGAATGGCTATTTGTTGCAAAGATGGGTTTTCATTGACAAGTTTCCAAGGGTTTTCATTTGGCTTCAGTGTGTAGAGGTTTTTACAACATTGTGTGGGTTAGAGGTTTCATAAATCATGTACTCACCTCCCATTGTGTTTTCCAACTTACAATCATATTGTGCATGTATATTTGGATCATATGAAGAAATTGAAATGCAACTTTTACTCTGCTAAGACTTGCTATAAATTTTGAAAGTGTCTTTCATTAAATTCGTATTGTTTAAAAAACAAAACCTTTTCAAGACATTCATACTATTTTGTAAAATTCCAAGTTGGAAAACACTAGGTGTTATAAAACCTGCAATCCACATACTGTTCTAAAACCCTTTATAAATAACAACCCAATTGGTTAGTCACCCCTCACCTCAATTTGGTATGTTTTTTTATTGTCTTGAGAACTTTTTGTGAATTAGATAGTAAGAATGTACTGAAATTGGAAAACATTGGGTATTATGAAACCTACAACCCACATAGTGTTGTAAAACTCTCTACATGTAACAACCCAATTGGTTAGTCACCCCTCAGCTCAATCTGGTTAAAGTTTTATGAAACCACCACCTATCAATCCTCCTCGTGCTCTCCACCACTTAGCTTTGAATGTACATGTAATGAAATAAATGGCAAACCACATTGTATTTTTCAACTTGCAATTATATTCTACATTTATTTTTAAATCATATGAGGAAATTGAAATGCAATTTTTAGTGTTTAAGCAAGAGTTGTTTTAAATTGTGAAGGTGAATGAACTTCACTACATTCTTATTGTCTACAAATTTAAAGGTTTTCATTAGAATCATGTTGTCTACATATAATTTTTCCAAACTAATAACTTATAATTTTCTTGCGACAGATTGCACCAAAATTGTCTTGTCCATCAAAATTTCCTCTAGAACTTCCCTAACATTTTTATCCTTTTCAAAAAGAGTACATAGTGATTTGAATAATCTTTCCCTTGAAGCACAACTTTTAATGCATTTCCAATCAATGTTCACTATACTTTGGCTAACTCCAATTTTATCTGATTCAATCAAAATGAGGAAAGTGGAGTTAGCCAATGTATGGTGATAATTGACTAGAATGCATTAAAAGTTGCTTCAAGAGCAAGATTATTCAAATTCCTATGTACTCTTTCTGAAAAGGATAATAATATTAGGGAAGTTCTAGAATAAATTTTGATGGACAAGACAATTTTGGTGCAATGTGTCACATCAAAATCAAAAGTTATTAGTTTGGAAAGTGACACTTATGAAGCTTCAGAACTAATAGATAAAGAAACTATTATAGTTCATAGTGAAAAAAATATTGTGTTGTAGAATTTATTCATGATAGAATTTACTTGTTCAACTCCACCCATAGAATCATCTCACTTTCTTTGTTTGCACAAATTCTTGTGCAATACAAAACCTCTTCAATTTTTCCACTTGTGCATTGGCATTTCCCCATTGCATTTACTACACATGCACCTTCCTCAACTTCTCAAGAGCATGAAGGATATTTTCATTCAATACATTATCTATCTCACTCACTCTAATATGCTTCTTTTCAAGTGTTTTCAGAGAAGATTCCTTTTTCATTCCATGGATTCTAGTACCTGCTACCTTCGGTTCTGCATTTCCATTTTCCCATTGCACATACTGCATATGCTCCTTTGTCAACTTCTCAAGAGTAGGAACAATCTCGTCAGTCAACACATTATCTATCTTATTCACTTTGGTTTTCTTCTTTTCAAGTTTGTTTAGAGAAAATTCCTTTTCCATTACATACTTTCTACTACTTGTTGCTTGATTTCTACCTTGTCATTTTCCCATTGCACATATTGCACATGCACCTTTCTCAACTTCTCAACAACAGGGAGAATCTCTTCAGTCAATACATTATCTTTTATAGATATCTCATTCAATGTGATCTGCATAAATTTTGAAGGTGATCTTCATTACATTCTTACTGTGTACTAAACAAAATTTATTCATTACATTCATACTATCTAGATATATAATTGCATGTTAGAAAATAATGGGTGTCTAATAAAATTGATTTGAGGGGTGATAAACTAATTGGGTCGTTACTACGTTAATCAAAAAAGGTTTTGATTACATTCATACTATTTTATAAAGGTGCAAGTTGTAAAACAATTGGTGTTATTAAAGTTGCAACCGACATACTCTTGTAAAACCCTCTACATGTAACAACCCAATTGGTTATTCACCCCTCAACTCAATTTGGTTAGTTGTATGTATCCCCCACCTGCAACTCCTCCTTGTGCTCTTCACCCTTTAGTTTCGAGCATGCAAAATGAAATAACTCATAACAAGGAGTGTTTTCCAATATGTAATTATTTTGTGCATTATAATATTTAAACACATGTTCTTGCAAAACAATACTTATTACAATTTAGAATGCATGTCTTACTCACATCAGCCTGCAATGCCCGTGGGTGAACAAAATTCAAAGAAAGGGATAGCTTCTCATGCAAGCCATCGAGCTGGTGAGTTTTATGGTGAAACTCCTATGGTCCACAACACGGGAAACACAATCTGATAGTACCATTATCTCCTTGCTTCCATTGTTGTAACATTTTCTCCTATCTATCGCTTTTGTCACTTTTATCCCTCGTTTAGGCGAGCCTTGCACTATGTTGTCCCATTATGTTATGTATTTTTTTATGCATTTTTCTATGTTACATGCTTATACAAGATGCATTTTGTCGAAATATTAGCTGCTAATTTTTGGTCAATCAAGGTGATCACCAAGGTTTTTTTTGACTTATAACCTTTATTTTTGTATAACCAATGCACACGGTGATTTTCAACCAATGTGTCTTGCAATAATCTGTATTTTTTCAACCATCTGTACAAGTAATGGTTCATTTTACAATATCATTGAACATGGTTACAATACCAATATTAATCATTTAGGTGTTCATCAAGAGAGACACAATATAAACAGTAGTTTGATAGTGCTACGTCGTATCCTTCGTGTATATCTTCTCTACCCTTGTTGATTATTGTAAGTTATGGTCTTTATCATATGACATGCGAGAGATGAGTTTTTCATATATTTGAATGAACATTCAGTGCTTCACAATTCTAGCAGAATGGAAAAATGACAGATCTATAATTGTTGATATATATTAATAGTGTTAGCAATAGGTTAAACTGGAAATTAAATTCCCCTTACAGTATAGTTTAGTATGTTTGTATATTGTCTGTACACGCTGGCATGTTGTAGTTAGCACGACATAAAATCCAATATTGGTGAAATTTGGAATAAAATGAATTCTTTGTAGCACCAAATGTCTTTAATTTTCCAATTTAATCTATCGCTATCACTTGTCTTCCTTCCAGGTGGTTGATATATTTGAGGAAACAAAATTGAATAAAACAAGGGCAACTAGATTGAGAAGGATGCTTCAGGAGACGTGAAGCTTTTGCACTAAATACAAGTGGTTCTAGCTATCATAGCTTGAAATGCAAGTGTACTATAGATAATTAAATTTCCAAAATTTATTTTGCATTTCAAAGTTTTGATTTATTTATAGATGAGATGCTTATTGTGGGGAATGTAAACAATTTGCAATTTAATTTAAATAAAATAAATGTTGCATTATTGTCTGTCTATTATATCCAATAAAATTACATGAAGGATGTTTCCTCCTTGAAGTGTGAGTGTTACATGGGAAATGCTCAAAATAGCAGTGAATGATGATACTGCATCCTTTTAGTTATCCTCCTCATAATTGATTTGTGTTAATTTTAGGATGATTTCTCCAACACTACATCGGTATGCTTTATCCCCCAAAAATTGAAAAGGAACCTTTGGTTCCTTGGTAATTAGATCAGATATATTTTGCAAAAGAACATAATATTTATCATTTTACATTAGAGTATTTCTCCATTTAAATTGTGTACCTTTGTTCAATTGTGAAGCATCTTTGCTTAGTTGGGTATCATAAGGTTATAATTTAGGAACACTATTATTGTAAATTTTTTTACTCAGTATAATATACCATACAAAATGCCAAGGTGGGGCAATAATAACACATAAATGACCATTAGGCTTCCCATATTTTATATTGGAATTTTTGTTCTATAAACACAATGCAAAATTTCTATAAACACAATGTTTTTTGCAATGTAGAAGCCTCTTTATAAATATGAGCATTCCTTGTTTCTCGTTTTGGAGCTTTAGAAACACAATATGTTTTCAATGGTACAGACACTTATTTCATGCTCTCCCTACACTCTGAAGTGTGTACTATTAATTACATTATGTATTGATGGTTAAAAGAGTCTTCCTTTAATGAGAAATGTGTTATTTAATAAAATATAACCCCATCTATACGTTTGTATATCTACATTTCATGAAAAAGCTTGGGTATAGGTAAAGGCAGGATTCAAAACACATTGTGTTTCCCAACCTACACTACACAACATTCATCACTGTCAATAAGTTTATTCATTACTGCCAATAATGGCAAGAAACTGGTGTTCTTGCTATTTGTAATGCACACTTACATATATGAGCTTAAAACCCACAAGGGCTTGGGTATGTTTTGATGTGGAGGTTGAAAAATGCAATGTGTTATGAAGCATGATTTTTTTATATCACACAGGCTAATCCAATTTAATTGTCTACCCTGAAGCTTGTTCCATGCCATTAAGTGTTGTTGACAAACAATAGTATGTTTTCAAACCTCGTATCTGTGTGAGTACATTCATAGCTTAACACATAACAACCCAATTGGTTAGTCACACATGAGCTCAATTTGGAAAATTTTCCTCATTTGTGATAGTTCTGGACTACACATTTAAATTCCAAATTAAAAAAATCCTCCATAGAAAAGCACATAATCAACTATACATATCAAATGAAAACCCATTTTTGTAATGAAAACCCTTGGAAATCTATCAATGAATACTACTTTTTACAATGAATATTCATTCAATTTTTCAAAGTCCCTAGGAAGAATGGAGAAATGGCATATATTTCTAACAGATATACATATGTGCTAGCTAGTTTCCCATGCCTGTCACATGTGTTTTGGTAGGGAGAGTGGTTGCTTTTCTTCGACCTCTGAATGACTAGAACTCCCTTCCAAGCTCCCTAGAAACCTCCAAAATATGAATGTTGAAAGTGGTGACATTTTTCACTTTTTATACATTCCAAATTATTATTTTTAAAACATTATGACAGTTATGATGCATCTGACATGGATTTTTGTAGGGAGAATAGCCTCATCCAATGGGTAGAAGCTAATATCCCTACAAAATATAGTAAAATAAAGCTATTATCCCTGAAAAAATGTATTTCTTGGACATGATAACATAATCAGACATGTCTTATCTCTGAAAAAGGGCAATACATTATCATGTGTAAGCCATACAATTTTGTAGGGAGATCACCTTTTGCAATTCGACGTGGCTCTTCTCCCTAGAAGAACATGTGTCAGAGGAATCATAACATACAAAAATACATTAAAACATACACCACATGATGGGACAACATAGTGTGGGGCCTCCCAAGATGGGGGATAAAAGTGACAAATTTGGCAGATGGGAGGAAACGTTATGGTGCACGAAAGCAAGGATATAATGACATCATCAAGTTATTTTTCTCACCTTTTGTCGACCATGATGTCATAGAAGGAGTTTGACCATAAAATTGACCGGCTCAGTGGCCAAGCACGAGAAGCTATTCTTTTCACTAAATTTTGTGCACCTTCAAGTATTGGAGATGGACTGACATGAGTAATCTACCTACATTCTAAATTGTAATAAGTTTTTTTCTGAGAAGATGTGTTCAAATATGATATTGCATAAAATAATTGGAGGTTAGAAAACACTTTGTGTTGTGAGTTGTTTCCTTCTATATGTTGAAAGCTGAAGGTTTGAGAGCAGATGGTGGAGTTGCAGGTGGGGGATATATAAAATATCCAAATTCACCTCAGGGGTGAGTAACCAATTGGGTTGTTACTTGTAAATGGTTTTAAAATAGTATTTGGGTTTCAGGTTTCATAACACCCAATGTTTTCTAACCTGTAATTACACATAGACAATATGAATGTAATGAAATTTTTTTGGTTACTTACACAGTAAGAACCCAATTGGTTGGTTACACCTCAAGCAATTTTGGATACTTTTATGTATCCCCCACCTAAACCCTATATCCTCAACCCTTAAACCCTCTACCCTCTACCATCAACCCTTAAACCCTTAAACCGACTTAGTAAACTCTCTACCCTAGTCCCTCAACCCTAATCCCCCAACTATATACCCTCAACCCTCTACCCTCAACCTTAAACCCTCAATCCTCAACCCTTAAAACCTTTACCCTCTACCCTATACCTTAAACCCTCAACCCTCAATTCTCAACCCTCAACCCTTAATCCCTCAATCCTCAACCCTCAAACCCTAAACCCTCAACCCCAATACCCTTTATCCTATACATTTGACTCTCAACCCCAAACCTTCAACCATATGTTCCCTCAACCCTAATCCCTCATTCTTATATCCTCAACCCAATACCCCAATCCCTCAATCATATAGGTCATCAACCCTATACCCTTTATTCTCAACCCTCTACCCTATACATTGGATTCTCAACCCTCATATATTTATGTCCCTCCCTCCTCTTCTCTCCTTCTCTCTATCTCACTTCTCCCTCCATCTCTCTATCCATCCATCCCTCCCTCTCTACCCTAATCCATCAACCCTTAAACACTCAACCCTAAACCCTAAACCCTCAACCCTCAACCCTTAAACCCTAAACCCTTAAATCCTCTACCCTCAACCCTCAACCCAATACCCTCTACCCTAAACCCTAATCCCTCAACCCTTAAATCCAAGAAAAATCTCTACCCTAATCCCTGAACCCTCAACCTTTAAACCCTCAACCCTCTACCCTCAACCCTCAACCCTTAAACCCTAATCCCTCAACCCATATACCCTCTACCATATACATTGGACCCTCAACCCTATGCCCTATACCCTCAATCATCTACCCTCAACCTTAAACCCTAAACCCTCTACCCTCTACCCTATATATTAAACCCTCAACCCTCAACCCTTAATACCTCAACCCTCAATCCTTAAACCCTCAACCCCTATACCCTCTACCTATAGACATGGAAAGTGTACAATGTGAGTTGGACACACTTATTAACAACATTTCCTCTTAAATCATATTCTCGGCATTTCATCACATTCTATCTCTTAATTTAATAAATCACTATTTATTGAATCAAGTCTTCCTCTGTCAGTGATTAAAATAAATCAATTTAATTTAATTAACCTTACATCCCTGTTTAATTAAATAAATCATTTTATTTGATTAAAATCTCTAAAATCCTTTTATTAAATTAAATAAATTAAACCTTATTTGATTTAATCTAACATGTTCCTTCTTGATTAAATAAATCAAATCATTTATTTAATAAATCATTTCTTCTCAATTCTTGACTTAAAATTAATTCATAAATCTAAGTCTAAATTGTCACATCATCTAATTCTTCTTTAAGGTAATCAAATCTTAATTAGCTTAATCCCTCTCCTTAAAATCCTCTAGAGAATGCAAGTGGCACAATAAATCAAATACTTTGATTTATTAATTCTCCATTTTCCCTCGCATAGCATCAAAAGGGAATATTTCCTTGTTTGAATTCAAAAAGTCCAAGTAGAGTTGTGCATCCAATAAGGCATTCACTCCTCTTACATGTCCTTGTGCATTGAGCCAAGTGGCATTTATTTCATTCTTTTTTCCCTCTCACATGTCATTTCTCAAATTTGAAATTCTACCTAATGGCATTTATCATGCACATTGATCAAAGTGTGCTCATTCCTCAACCATTCACATCTTGACAAGTGGCACTTGGCCATTGGATGTTGAATTATCCCACATTGCTCTATTTCATTCTCTATTCCATTTTGGAAATCTATAAATTGGAGACTCCTCTCCTCATTCAACAACACACAACTTTGAGCAAACTTACTATGCTCAAATTCACCTTCACTTCACATATTTCAAGCAAGGTTATTCTCTTCATTTGAGAATTAATCTTACTCATAACATCATACAGCTTGTTCAAGGATTGGAAAAGGCCTACTTAATACACAACATGGTGGCACCAATCCACTGTGAGATAAAGGGTTAATCATATTTCTTATATGCTTATGTTCAACATATTTTTCTACTCATTAGTTGCATATTTAAATATGATTAAATATTTATGTCATCCCTTTAAAATGCTACTCCTAATATGAGATGCTAAACAAAACTAATGATGCAATAAAAAAATCAATAACACTAAAAGAGGACACCTCAATAAGATTAGCCTAAGAAAATGGTGAAGCAAATAAGTAAGATAAAATAATTGATGATTGAAGTTGGTTATACCTTTCCTTCGTTGCTCCTTCCTTGGTTGGACCTTTGATTCTTGAAGAGTTGTGTGCTCCTTGGATGGCAATGGATTTGAATGGATGCAAGATGAATTGATGATGCTAAATGCTATGATAGATGAGAGCTTGAATAACAAATTTGCAAGAGTTTTGTTGCAAAAGACTTGATCCCTAGAATGAGGGGATATTTTTATAGGATAATTTGAATTGTCTAGAGAATTCAACGGTTGGAATTGATCCAACAAAGATCAAAATGAAGAGCTATGGTGAGTTGAGGACTCACAAGCCCTCACATCTTGACATGTGGAAGGTGAGATGTCTTAGGGTGGAGTGATGTGGAAATGAGGTGGAAGAGAAGGACAAGAGGTGGAAGGGAAGTACATGAGGTGGATGAAAGACAAGTACCTTTGAGGTACCTTGCGGGATGAGAAAATTTCCTCAAAAAGGAACTTCTTGTCCCCAAATGAGGATGAAAGAGACTTTTGAGAAATTTTAGAATTTCTCAAAATTTTCCATGGGAAAAGGGGAAGTGTGTGGGAAAAGCTGGAGATTTATCACATGTGGGTGATGTGACAAGTCCAAGGTTCTAGAAGCCTTGGGCACATGTAAAATGACATGTCACATTTGCATGGGGATAGGGTAAACCTTGGAAGAATAAAAGTGAATTAAAAATTCACATGGGGAAGGGAGTTCGAGCTAAAAAGGGTAAGTGGAAAGGTTGACCAGAAAAGGTAAGCCAAATGTGGATAATGATTCTAATTAAGGTTGAGAAAACACAAGATTAAGATAATTAATGAGAGATTAGAGGCAAGTGGGAGATTATGGAGGATGTGACACTTAATCTTGATTAAGTGGTGCACATCCTAATCACAGATTAATTAATTTAATCCGAATTAGAAGAGGGTTATGGAGAATGTGACAAGGAGAGAGAAAATGAGGAATTAAAAATTGGTTTTAATCCAAATAGGTTAAATGACCAAATTAAATAATTTTTCATGTTTATTTAATTTAGAGAAGGAAAGGGGGTAAGGTAAAATATTTAATTTATTTAATTACATACTTTAGGAACCTTAGGCAGAAAATGAAATAATGATTAAATAAATTATTTAATCACTATTAATGAAATAGATGAATAAAGTAGATGATTTTGATCATATGGAAGTGATCAAATTTGGATGTCTACATTTTTCCTCTCTTAGAAGTACCGTTAGAATAACTGTGCTTCGAAGAAAAGAAAGTGCAAATGACTCCATAGAGGAATTAATCAAAAAATGATGCCCCAGCATGGGGAAGAGGATCTGAGACGTCCAATTAGTGGGGAATGGATGAAGATGCCCCAATCCTGGAAGGGATTGACTATGACAGGTAAAATGGATTAATATGAAGGGTATGCCCCCTCGAGAGGGTGACGGGGGAAAAAGAAGGGTCCCAGACAACATCTCGATAAGAAGAAACAGATGGTATAGGTGGAAAGAGGGCAAAAAAATAGGCAAGTTTTCTTTTTGAAGGAAGTTAATCGGACAAACGGGGTGCAAATGGCGGCCCTGGGAAGTGAAGGAATTAATCAGAGGAATAAAAAGGTAAATAAAAGGTAAAAATACCTTTTAAAAGTGAGTATAAGGTAATTTTGAAAATTACCTCACCTCATTTGCACTGTAGCAGTTGAGAGAAGAAAAGAGAGAGCAATCAGATGAGGAGTGAAGATGTCGGGAGATAATGACACAAAGATCATCCATTGGATAGATGAGGTTCAACAGTTGTACAGACAACAGGATGGGCCCCGCTAGGTAAGCGACAAAACCCCTCATGCATTATTTTGAAATTTTAACGTATTTTGAAATATTTTACTAAAAATATGAAATATGGGTTTTGTGGGCAAGAGAAAATGAAGAAATGGGTAGGAAATAAAAATAGATTTTTTTTTTTTTTTAAATGTTATTTTTGGGGGGAGAAAAAATTATGCCATTGGGGGGCGTATACGCCCCCCGACGAGCGGATCAGCCCCACGACAAGGGCGGGTCTGCCCCACGGCAGGGCGAGTCCACCTAGGCTAGGGGTAGGTCTACCCCGCTGCAAAGCGAGGCCGCCCCAGCCGGGGGCAAGTCCGCCCCGCTTCAAGGCGAGTCCACCCATGCCGCGGGTGGGTTCACCCTACGGTGGGGCGAGTCTGCCCCGTCTGGGGGTGGGTCCACCCCGGTCGGGGGCGAACAAGCACCGCCATGTGCAGCAGTGTCGCCACCCCTGCGGGGCCGCCCCAGCCGCGCCTCCCCGGCGGTGCAGACAAGCGCCGCCACAAGTAGCGGTGGCGATGCCCAGGCCAGGGGGCCAGGCCAATGGCGCCGCCCAGGCCGATGGCACTACCCTGGCAGGGTGAGGGTGGATCCGCCCTACTGCAAGGGGTGGATCTGCCCTGGCAAGCCATGGGCGAGTCCACCCTAGCAGGCTGAGGGTGGGTCCAGCCCGCTGCAGGGACGAAAGAGAGAGAGAAGGACAAAAAAAAAAAGAGTGAAAAAAGGAGAGAAAAAAAGAAAGGCATGATAGAAGAATGTTGACAAGGGGGATGAATTTTTTGCAAGATTTTGGTAGATTGTGAACTCACGAGCAGAGGCCGAAGGCATTGGCAGCGTCGATTGAGGCGATGACCGAAGCGAATCATGTAGCTTTGGAGTGAGCGGGGTTACTGCACTTAGTGTAGTTTCCTGATATGAGGGCTCATTGGGCGATGTTGATAGCCCTGATAGAGGGGTGGAGCTTGGCCATGTCAACGTTTAATTTTTCGATAGGAGAGATGACTGTGAAATTGGAGGATGTGTGGTGGATCCTGAGGTTACCGATAGTGGGGCGGTTAGTGAGCAAGAAGGAGTTGAGAGGAGTTCAGTTAGATGAGACCATTATGGTGTTATTTGGGCGAGATGACTTGCCAATACAGAGGGGGAGGTTGGATGTAGACAGATGCCTAGCCCTGGGGGTGCCGACATTACCACTATTTCTATGTTACTTGATCAGTGGGATTCTGTTGCCAGACAGGAGTAGGTGCTTCTGTAGCCTATGGTACATGGAGGTGATTTGACATATTGTCGAGTGGAGGGATAGGTAGTTTTCTTGGGGGTCATATGTATTGGCCCAGTTATACTGAGACATGCACGTGATTTGTTATCGGGGGGTGCAGAGCTTGACACACCGGACACTACTGCAGGTATGGGGGTGGGCGCACATCATGGTGACGAGACCCATAGTGATCAGGGGAGGAGACTTGGATGAGAGCGAGCCATTGGCGTGGTAGTTCGGGGCAGCTAGGGGCTGCATCTTATGGTATGAGACACAGGGAGAGGTCGAGCGGTGGAGGAGAGTATTTGATGATTTATGGGGGAGGATATTATATGGCGGTCATACATGTTTTGGCAGTTTAGAGGATGGAGGATCGAGGAGGAGATACATCAAGGATTCTTTATGTGCAGATGTTTCCTGATTGGGAACTTGGGGCACATAGTGGAGATGCATCATCCAGACCGAGTGGCACAATAGTTTTGACTTGTGCAGGACATTCCAGGAGCGTCGGTTATGTTTCGTTGGCTTACCAAAGAGGTACCTTGGGGGGCAGCATTGTCAGTGAGGGACGTGAGGGAGGTGTGGGTGATGGCAGGTGGGGTGCCCTATCAAGGGAGGTGGGAGGGTCCAGAGGATGCTGGAGTGACAGATCGATATGATTGGTGGTTTCACAACCACCAATGGGAGAGGGTTACATCAGAGGTGCTTATCGTGGGAGCCGCAGAGGGGGGGCCAGAGGATGATCAGGAGGAGGGACAAGAGGAGGATCCGAAGCAGGGTGGACATGAGGATGAGGGACATGAGAGTGGTGGTGCAGAGGAGGGTGTTGTAGGATATCAGCCGACGGGGAGAGGTAGAGTCAGGAGGAGTCGACGGCCAAGGAGGGCAAGGAGAGATGTGGTAGAGGAGATGGAGGCAGGAGGGGCAGGTGATGAGGGAGAGGAGAGGGAGGCAGGAGGAGCGGGTGGTGGAGGGGAGGAGATAGAGGTTCTGAGATTAGAGAGTGAGCCAGAGGTGGAGATGCTTCGGGTGGTGGAGGGGAGGGCTACTCAACTAGCGATTGGCGGTAGAGTACAGTAGAGGCGGGTGCAAGTGAGAGTTGAACAGGAGGAGGTGAGAGGCCTAGAGCTGCAGGTGGATGTGAGAGTCAAATATCCGCAGGAGGAGGTAGAGAGGGTGATGGATGTTAGAGGACAGTCCGAAGAGAGGCCTGAGAGTATTCGACAGAGGACAATCCAGCCAATTGAGCAGGAGGTGGGGGAGAGGCAGTCTGGAGGGGAGCCGCAAAGATTGATGAGAGTGGGGAGGAGAGGACAGCCATGGAGCATTCGGTTGGCATGTCGGGCAGAGCCTGTGTAGGAGGAGAGAGAGGGGGAGGCGATGGACCTGGATGTACAGGTGATGGAGCCCTTAGCCATAGTACCAGCAGCTGTAGTGGATGATTTAGTGGTGTTACTAAGAGGGGCCTATGCGAGGATATCTGTGCTAGAGGAGGAGTTGAGGAGGGCAGAGGTGGAGGTGGAGAGGGTGAAGGAGACAAAGATGATAGTGTTTGAGCGGGTTGTAGGCCAGCTGACGACAAATATATAGGTGGTTGAGAGGGAGAGGGATGAGATAAGAGTAGGGATGGAGAGAGTACGGAAGGAGCTGGCTCGGCTGACATGGGACTGAGATAGGCTAGAGGTAGTGATGACAGTTTCTCAGATGCGAGATCAGCCAGAGTCAGCATGAGGGGGGAGATGGAGGCACTGAGACTTCAGGTGGCAGGATTTTAGGAGGAGAGGATAGCACTACAGGAGAGGGTGTCTTCGACAGAGGCATCTGTAGAGGAGATGAGGGCGAGATTCAAGGCTGCAGAGGTCGAACTAGAGATGATGCAGTGTGAGAGAGAGAGTGCACAGGGACAGGTGCAAGCTCTATAGGGGGAGAGGAACAGTGTATAGGTACAAATGCAAGCACTGCAGGGGGAGAAGGATAGTGTACAGGTACAGATGCAGGCACTACAGGGGGAGAGGGATATTTTATGGAGACAGGTCCAGATCTTGCAGTTCTAGAGAGACTCAGCAGTGGGCAATTTAGAGAATGTCGAGAGGGATACAACACAGATGCAAGCACGTTGAGGGTAGGGTGATGAGATGGTGCTAGAGACTATGCAGACAGAGAGGGAGAGGTTCGCAGAATAGATACAACTACTGACAGCAGCACAGGAGGCATGAGAGTAGGAGCGACGGGCCATGAGCAAAGAGTGGGATAGGTACAAGCATAAGCGAAATGCTGCTCGATACCAGGCTGGGCAGAGAGACAAGTATATGCACGAGGAAACATACTGGAGGGGTGTGTATGAGTAGGTAATGTCAGATCTGGCACTGCATACAGTGCAGTATGTTAGGAAAATACCTCAGATGTTGGCACCATCCCAGTCTTTAGGGACATGGACCAAAGGATATAGTGATTTCCAACTGACTCCTTCTTGGTTTGGGACCCCAGGGTGTGAGTCTCAGGGGACTCCGACATACAAGGGACCAGTACCTGAGTCTCCTTAGAGGTCAGGTGTGGGCAGCTCAGGATAGGCAGAAGACAGGTGACAGAATACAGGTGCTTTTGACAGGTATCAAATGGTAGTGTAGTGCATATTTTCAAATGCACCTTATTTTGAGCATGATATGGAGATGAGTATGTGGTGACCATATTTTGGATATGGACATTGTATTATTATGATGATGATATGTGATGGTCCCCATTGATATTATGTCACATTTTGGTGATGTATCGTATGCATATGGTGCTTTATTGATGTTCCTATAATAGCTTATGTATGTGATGCATATGTATATGATGTGTTTGTGTTGATATGGATGTGGTGTTATGATGTGAATGTTTTACTTATGCATGTGTGATTATGGAAAATGTTAATGATTTATGAGTGGTAATGCAATTGTAGTAATGATGTAAGTAATATGGGCCTATTAATGATGCATAGGTGGATATGGAAATGTATGGATGAATGATCATAATGAAGTGGATGAACCAACATGAACTAATGCAATATGGATAAATGAACTTAGTAAATGGATAAATGAACTTGATGTAAATGGATTAACTTAATGAATTGACGCAGTATGGATAAATGGATGGATGTGATGGATAAATGAACTTAATGAATGTATGCAATATGGATAAATGGATGGATTTAAACGTAATGAATTTAATGTATGTATGCAATATGGATAAATGGATGGATGTAAATAGATATATGAATGTAATGAATGTATGCAATATGGATAAATGGATGGATGTAAAATGGATAAATGGATTTAATGAATGTATGCAAAATGGATGGATGTAAATGGATAAATGAACTTAATTTAGATGGATGAACTTAATGAATTGATGCAATATGGATAAATGGATAAATGAACTTAATGAATGTATGCAATATGGATAAATGGATGGATGTAAATGGGTAAATGAATGGATGCTTAAATTTAGAAATGAACTTAATGATTGTAGACATAAGTATCAATGGGTAGGTGATATGTGTAGGGTGTGTAAGGTGTAGTACCTATCAAAGACCGTAAGGATCCCGAGAAGAAAAGTTAGTAAGAGTGAATGAGAGTTTGCACAATGAAAATCACAAGTCATAGATGTAGGAGCAAGATAGGATGAGGGGGGAATATGCAATGAGATGAAATGGAACATGAATTCAATTTGCCATCCTTTAGAGCACTGATTTTTTCTATAGCATAAGTCATCGGGCGTCAGGGTATGTAAACCAAGATGGATTAATGTCTAATGCATAAAAAAAACACGACAAACAAGAAGGATATCCCAATACCCCAAAGTCGCGATGACTTTGGTCGGGCCAGGTATTGGAATAACCACAAGCACAAAGAGATGCCCCCACATAACACGGGATCCGAAAGGAATCTCGGTGGGTACCATGTGGGGCATCCCAACAGACAGCAACAAAAGTCAAGAGATGTCCCTATGTTAACTAGGCAAAACACACCACAATATGAAGGATCATGGCGATCTTGACTAATGTTTATAGGGAGCTCAAATGATAAAAAAAATCCAAAAGTACCAAAAGATCGTAATCAATTACAAGCGTCCTTTGCCATAAGATCCCAAGGATGGATGGGGTTGATGTGGTTTGTTAGGAAGGATGCATCCTGTTAAGAACAATGATGGATACTAAGCTAAAGTGACCTAGATGACTTAGGATGATTGTCATTGGGTAGATTTCTTGATACGAGGAGATCTTGTTTGTGAAGAATCAGCGATGATAGAGACATACTTGACAACAAGACAACAAGAGGATGAGACACAACCTAAAGACCTAGGGGCTCGAGGGTTGATGAAAATATCAACCTTGCAGAGCCCTCGTAGTTCAGGAAAAGACCACGATAAAAGAGCGAAAAGTGGACTAATGGAAACCGATGGATGACCAAGACAAACACAAGCCCCAAGAGTAGATCAAAAGATCAACCTTGCCTACGTGCAAGTGCAGGGGCAATATACTTTGAACATGAAAAAAGACCGAGGATGGACAAGATCAGAAAGTGGATCGTGAGGACAGATGATGAAGGACAAAATGCCTCGGGGGTCAATCCAAAGATTAGCCTTGCCTATGTGCAAGCACAGAGGCATCGTAGTTCAAGAGGGAATGATGATAAAAGTGGAAAGAGGGTGATGATGATAGAATATGGAGGAAGAAGACACGGAGAAGCCCTGGGGGCAGATCAAAAGATCAACTTTGCCTACGTGCAAGCGCAGGGGCAACGTAGTTCACCATGGGACCTAGATGGAGACGACCACGAAGAGTGAGCCTAGATGAAGACAAACACAGCAATGAGGTGACACAAGCTTAGATTAGGATAATAAGCTCAAGATTGCAGATAGCGAATGACGGTCATCCAATGCTCAACGAGAATATACCAAGCGACGAGGTGATGCAAGCGGGTGGGAGGATATGGGGATTGAGGAATCGGCGGGTAAATCATAGAGTAACCAGGACGTGAGGTAGATAATGATTCAGCCCTATACGAGAGGTGTTTGTTGCCAGGTTTTCACCAATCGTATGTATCCAAGGCGCCACACAGGGGTGGTTTTCACCATAGGACGAATTATTTCTCTTTACTATTTTTGGATTTTTTATTTTTTTTTGTATTTTTGACTTTTACTAGGAAGGATACCCTAGCTGACCTAAGTGTAGAACTTCTTCAGATGCATGATGTTGATGGGTTCCTCCAAGGGCTCGCCTTCAAGGGTGGAGAGCCTGTAGGCACTAGAACCATACTTCGAGGTGATGACATAAGGGCCTAACCAGTTTGCTTCAAACTTACCCTTTTTCTCTCGATCTTGTTGATTTCGCTGATTTTCTTTTAGGACCAAATCACCAACCTCGAATTGGTGAGGGTGGACTTTCTTATTGTAGCTCCTTTTGAAGTTGGTGTTGATAAGCTTGTAGATGGTTATAATCCTTGACCCATTTTTCATCCAGCAATTCCAATTGTGCCAAGCATGCCACTCGGGTGTCTTCGTCAGTGATGATATTCTTGAGGGAGATGCGGAGTGAAGGGATTTCAACTTCGATTGGCAAGATGGCTTCAGCACCATAGACAAGAGAATATGGAGTGGCTCCATTAGGGGTGCAGATGGATGTATGGTAAGCCCAAAGAGCAGGATGGATATGGAGGTGCCAATCGCAGCTAGTGCTATTGACCATCTTCTTAATGATTTTGATCAATGTTTTATTTGTCGCTTCTGCCTGCCCATTACCTTGGGGGTAATAGGGAGTGGACCAATGATGTTGGATATGATATGTGTCACAAAGGAGTTTCATACACTTATTTTTGAATGGCCTTCCATTATCGGTGATGATGGCGAAGGGGATACCATACCTACAGAGGATATGGTAGAGGATGAACTTAGAGATCTAAACACCAGTGATTTCAGTGAGTGGAATGGCTTCCACCCACATGGTGAAGTATTCAGTGGTTGTGATGATAAAGGTGTGACCATCAGAAGATCGAGGGTAAATCTTTCCAATCAAGTCGAAACCCCATTGTGAAAATGGCCAAGGTGTCATGATAGGTTGGAGATCTTGTGTTGGAGCGTGAATTAGATCTACATGTTGACACGGAAGACACTTTTTGACATACTCACAAGCATCCTATTCCATTGTGGGCCAGTAATATCCTGCTCTAAGAATCCGTTTGGCTAGGGCCATAACATTAGAATGGGCCCCACAAATACCGCTATGCACTTCTGTTAATTTTGTGCGGGCTTCAATTTCATCTAATCAACGAAGGAGAGTTCCATCATACCCACGTCGATAAAGTGTATCACCGATAATGGTGTAGCGGGCCGTATGTTGGATAAATGATTTACGTTGGTTTCTCGTGAGGTCGGGTGGGAGGGTGTTGTCATGAATGTAGATGTAAATTTCATGGTACCAAGGGGATTCAGGACCTACAATAGCACACACCATGTCATTCTTAGGGATATCGTATGCTGGGATTAGGAGTTGCTCAACTAGGAACTGACAATTTGTGCAATCTTTTGGAATGTCGAGGAGAGAACCAATGGTAGCCATAGCATCTGCTGCCTTATTCTAAAGTCTTGGGATCTGCTCAAATTGGATGGTAGTGAAATATTTCTTGAAGTCATCCACCATTCATTTGTAAGGCAACAAATTTTCATCTTTTGTTAGAAACTCATCGTTGACATGTTTTATGACTAACTGGGAGTCACCAAAAACTTGCAAATGAGTGATGTGCCATTGAACTACAATTCTGAGGCCGGTGAGAAGGGCTTCATATTCAGAGATATTGTTAGTGCAAGGAAAATCCAGTCTGAATTATTTTGGTATGTAGTCACCTTGGGGGGTGATAAGCAAGATTCTTGCCCCCGATCCATTATGAGTGTGTGATCCATCAAAGTATAGTGTCCAGGTGGTGGCTTCTGAGACTGCAAAGACTCCTTCATCTAGAAATTCAGTTTCTATGGGATAAGCATCTACTAAAGGGGCATCTGCCAACTAATCGGCTATTATTTGTCCTTTAATGGCCTTTCTATCCACATATTCTATATCAAACTCACTGAGGAGCATGATCCATTTAGCCATTCAACCAGTCAGGGTTGTCTTGGATAGCAAGTACTTGAGGGGGTCGACTTTGGATATTAATTTTATAAGATTGCTAAGCATATAGTGGCGTAGCTTTTGTGTGTTGAATAGCACAGCAAGACATGCCTTTTCCATTGGTGAATAATTGAGTTCATACCCGGCCAGTGTGCGACCAATGTAATAGATCGCCCATTCCTTTGAAGATTCATCATGTTGCGCCAATAATTCCCCCAGTGCAATTGACGTGGTAGATATGTACAACAGGAGGGGTTTGTCAGGGATAGGTGGAATCAAGATCGACGAGTGGGCCAAATATCCTTTAAGCATGTCAAAACCCAACTCATATTGTTGATTCCACTTGAAGCTAGTGTCTTTCTTGAGAAGGTGGGTAAATGACTGACATTTATCCGCAAGTTGGGCTATAAACCAGTGGATGGATTGTAGTTTCCCTTGGAGGCTCCTTAATTTTTTTAAGTTTCTTAGTGGAGGCATATCTATGATAGCTTTCACCTTAGCTGGGTCAACCTCGATGCCTCTTCGGGACACTATGAAGCTCAACAGTTTCCCTAATGTGACATCAAACACACACTTCTTTGGATTCAGTCACAGCTTGTATTGTTCTAAGCGCTCAAAGATTCGTTTCAAAATGGCAGGGTGCTCTTCCCTAGTTCCAGATTTTGCCAGTAGGTTATCAACATAATCTTCCATGATGATGTGGATGAGATCATGGAATATAACCATCATTACCCGTTGATATGTTGCCCCTGCATTTTTTAGACCAAAGGGCATGACACTGTAACAGAAAGTACCCCAAGGTAATGTAAAAGAGGTTTTATGTTGATCTTCGAGGGCAATCCGGATCTAATTGTAGCCAAAGAATCCATCCATGAGGGATAGCATCTCGTGTCTTGCAGTGATGTCGACTAACATGTCGATGTTAGGCAAGGGAAAGTCGTCTTTTGGGAAGGCTTTGTTAAGATCTCGTAAATCCGTACAAATCCTGATGTCTCCATTGGGTTTAGCAATAGGTACTATATTGGAGATCCAATCAGAGTAATCAATGGGTCTGATAAAACCAGCATCCAATAAATTTTCCAGTTCTTTCTTAACCAATAATGCCACTTGTGGGTGCATCTTTCGGAGTTTTTGCTTGACAAGTTTAGCCTCTGGACAAACATCCAAATGGTGGACAACAAGATTGGGATCCAGGCGAGGCATTTTAGAGTAAGCCTATGCAAAGTTGATAACCCCTTCACGGAGAATTCGGACAATGGTGATGTATTCTATTTCGGATAAATATTTGGCTACATAGGTTATCCTTGGAGTTTCTTCTATCCCCAAGTTCACCTCTTGCATTTCTTCAATGAGAATCAAAGATTACTCAGATAGTTGTGTTCCAACAAGGGGAAGATGAACATCCCCATCTTCTAGTGTTGTATTAAGGTTTTCACTGTCAGATACATCCTTTGTTTTTACTTTTTCGTAGTCAAAGAGCGCCTCGATGAGGTTTTCACTTGATGACCCATTTTTCTTTTGTTTCTTTTTGTTTTTGCGATTAGGGTGTTCATCTTCCACCAATCCCATTAGATGTACGTAGGTATCCTCTGAGGGAAATGTGTTGACTGGTGCGCTACCTTGTAGGTCATGATCGATAAGCTCAGGATGTTTAAGGGATAAATTTATGGTACAAACAGATAAGCATTCAAACATGGTGGGGAGTTCGATGTGATTCAAATCATCATATGCGTGTATGATGGACTCTTCCTCTGGTATGTCTTCAAGGGAACTTTTTTCAACACTAACATTGTTAGAAGTGTTAGCGGATGTTGTAGGACCCTTCTATTTAGTATCATAACCCAAGCCCAAATTCCTTGGTCAGATGGTAGTTGCTTCAATGGGAAAACATTTTCCTTGTTTTTCTGCACCAAGGCCTCTGCCTTGGTATTGGCACTTTTCAATGAATTTGGAGGCACGTGGATAGACTTCATGAAAGTATTTAATAAGGGGTTGTGGTGGCTCAGGTTTCTCCTGATAAACCCATTGACTGATACCGTCGTCCATTTGATCCTGGACAGATCCCAGATCATTGAATGTTGTGGACCCTATGTTCTTGGAAGTGAGTGTGAGTGTCTTTTCTTCTACTTTTGGTAGTGGCAGAATTGGTTGCCCATATGTGCAAGGCGAAGGTGGCATGGTTGCCACATTGAGTGTGGTATGCATTTCGTATTCGCCACATCCCTTATCTATGATCTGGACCTTGGTGACAATAGAAGCTGGTGTGGATGATGGTGGGGATGAAGTGTTTAGGGTATTGGTGGATGGGACAAGAGCGGATGTTGGGGATGCCCCCATTTTGACTCCTGGGCAATAATGTGAATGTGGAAAAGAGGCTTCCAAGGCACAACAATATTCAAAAGGTTGAGCATCGGCTTGTATGGTGACTTCCATTCCTTGAAATGGGAACTTCAGACATTGGTGATAGGTGGATGGTACGGCTTGCATAGAATGAATCCATGGACAGCCAAGAAGGATGTTGTATGGGAGTTCAAGGTCTAGAATATGACACATAGTGTATTTTACAATGGGGCCCACTTGAATAGGGAGGCAAATAATGCCTTCAAAATCTAGCTCTGCATTATCATAGGCCTTGATGGTGATCACTTGATTTCTCAGATCAACTTGGGTGTATCCAACCTATTGTATGAACTTTAATGTACAGAGATTTAGGGCCGAACCATTATCTACTAGTACCCTTTTTACATTTTGACAGTTGACATTGACCTCGAGATGGAGGGGGCAGTTGTGGTTTGAATCAAGATGTGGCATGTCCTTTTGGCTAAAGGCTAACTGATAAGTCGATGAAATATTTCCTACCAATGCTTGAAATTGGGTAGGGTCAATATTATCAGGCACTTGTGTGCTTTGCAAAGCCTTAGTTAAGATATCTTGATGTACGGGAGATGACTTAAGCAGATCCAAAATGGATATTTGGGTTGTAGTCTTACCTAGATGGTCTAGGATGTTATATTGGGAATTGGCTGATGGTCGTTGGGTGGATGGAGATGTTGTTGGGACTGTGATACGGGTTCATCGAGTAGCAACAACACATTGTGGATCTTTTCCCTTAACATGTATCATGGATACACGGGGCTCCACTTGTTCTACATATGAAACCACACCCTGACAATTGTATGGTACACTTTTGTAGTTGATGTTATTGGTATTGTTTCCTGGCTGGTTATTATTGCTAGGTCCAAGATTTGAGTTGGACGTACTAGGACCCTGATTATGGTTAGGAAAGGCGTTTTGGTATATTTTTAATTGAGCATTAGATGAGGATGTTGTGTTAGCATCTACATGTATTTCACCTCGATCGATAAGACCTTGAATGTAGGTTTTTAAGCCTTGACATTTGTCCAAGGTATGTCCCTTAATTTTGTGAAATTCACAGTATTCATTGTCTTTAAACCAAGCAAGCTTGGGTTTAGACGTATCGAGGGGTTTGGTGACAGGATATGTTATGGGGTAATTGGCTTGAAGAAGCTTATTAAACACCATGCTAAGGGGTTCTCCCAACTGAGTGAACCGACGTTTATTTCCCCCTTGGTTATTTTGATTGGCTTGTTGTCATGGTGCCCCTTGGGGGATGGATATGGCGTTTTGAACTGACGGTTGTTGCTAGAGAGGATATCTTTCATGGTGGTGGCCACTTGGACATGTTTCGTGTCATTGACAACATTTTTATTTCTATTGCAATAACGAGGTTTATCCCCAAAGGATTTCTCTCTATCAGAATTGAAATGTTTGACTTGTCCTCTTGCAACAAGGGCTCATTCTAAGATGGGACCTTTCTCCACAATTCCCTCAAAGGTAGTGATACAATGGAGTTGGAAATTATGTTCCATATCCGGGTGGGAGTTTTCGATAAACAACATTACGATGTCTTTTTCTGTTGGTGGGGATTTCATCCTACTAGCCAAGGCACGCCATCTTTGCAAGTAGCTTGAAAAGGTCTCTCTGTCGCGTTGTTTTTCTTTGAGGAGATCAAGTGTGTCCATATCTTTCTCTAGGTTAAAAGAGAAGTGAGAGACAAACTATTCAAAATAATTGTGTGAAGGTTTTGATAGATCCCTTTTCCAGACCCATAAACCAGTTGAGGGTGACCCCTTGTAGACTTTTAGGGAAAATTCGGATAAGATAATTATCATTATGCATGACCTCTTGGCAATGAGCATAAAACTCTTGAAGATGAGCTCTAGGATCCTTGGTTCCTTTGTATTTGTCAAATTTTTGTATCTCAAAATGTTGGGAAAAAGGAATCAAGGAAATGGAGGGATCAAATGGATAAGGGCATATGTCCTCAAACTTGAATGATTGTTTACCCATTCCAGCTTGTAAGTCCTTTAATGCGGATTTTACTTCTTCCAAGTCTTTATTTGTGGGATTCATGGGAGTCAAAGTGGATTGAGTGTATGGATAATGTTGTGGGTATGATGAGGATGGCCCTACCGTTGCTGGATCATAAACGGGTTAAGTTGGATATGAATGCATTGGTTGATTGTAAGAGGATTGATGGTTGGATGATTGGTTGTGTTGAGTGGGAGCCACTTGTTGTTGATAGTAGGAAACAAGAGAGGGGTCATGTTGTTGCATAGAATTTTGTTAATGCATAGAGGTAAGGCCTCTTTGTGGATGTGATGATGATTGTTGGTAATAAGAAACGTAAGGTGCCGCTTGTTGGTGAGTTTTTTGTTGTTGCAAGTAGGGCGGATAGGATTGGTATTGTTGTGCAATGGTGGGTTTTTGTTTGGCATATGGGTATGGATTTGATGTTTGTTGATCGAAATTGTGTTGAGGTTGTGAAAGATTGGCGTAAGGTGGCGGTTGGGTATGTGTTTGGTTTTGCACATTCTGGTGAGGATTCGTATGGGATGGGATAGTTTATGTGCTAGAGGCATGATAGAGGTATTTGGTAAGCGGGTTATGGTGTGTTTGTGTAGGGATGTGCACATGTTGTTGTGGAGGTTATTGTTGTTGTTGATGAGGTGGGTGAGATAAGATTTGTTGTTGTTGAGATGGGTGAGATGGGATGTATTGTTGTTGTTGAGATAAGTGAGGTGAGATGTGTTGTTCTTGTTGAGATGGGTGAGGTGAGATGTGTTGTTGTTGAGATGTATGTTGCACCACTTGATGTGATGGTTGTGTGAGAACAGAAGGGTGTTGCGGATGTTGTGGATGCAAGTGTTGAGATGAAGCTATAATAGTAGCAACATGTTGTGGCAGTGTTGGTAGTGTGGTGGATTGGTGTGGATTATTTGGAGGTTGTTGAAATGCAGGAGGTAGTGCATTGGTAAGTGGAGGTGTACCCCCAACATTAGAATATGGGGGAGGAAGCAGTGGAGCAGATGGGATGTATGACAGCATGCCATAGGTATGGGGATCATTAGGATCGGGTGGTGGAATGGTATATGTTGTGGTTGGAAGATGAGGATATTCTTGAACTTGATGGATGATAGCATTTTTGAGTTCAGGGTGGTACCAATTTTCAGTGGGTGCACCTTCAGGAACATAGGAATTTTCTGGAACATTTTGTGAGGTTTGTGGGTCAATAAATGGGGGAAGGGCATATTGTGATGTATTGAAACCAGATGGTGGTTTGACTCCCTTCATGAGTAAGGTGGCGAGGATCTTATCCCCACGTTCATTTAGGAGGCGATCCGTCGTTTGGACATTGGTTGGATTATTGAGATATTCGTCGACGGTGACTTTGGGTTGATTGACCATGTTTTCATCACTAGGTGGTGTGATATTCTGGATGTCAATGTTTGATTGAGATGAGACGCTGTTATGAGGATCGTGTGGAATTTTATTAGGATCTTGAGGGATATTTGGTTGGGAACCTTGAGCTTGTTGTTCTACCATTTGGTTTTTTGTTTGTGAGCGGGTTTGAACAGGCATGAACGTGCAAAACAACTAGGTGATTTCAAGATGCAATCTCTAAGGGATGATCTAAGAAATGATTTGGATTGATTAATTTAGATTGGATGATGGATCAATTGATGATGTATCAATTTGATGATTGGATTGATTGGATCAAATGATGATATATCAATTTGATGATTGGATTGATTGGATCAAATGATGATATATCAATTTGATGATTGGATTGATTGGATCAAATGATGATATATCAATTTGATGATTGGATTGATGATTGGATTTGATTGGATCAAATGATGGTTTGGATGATGATTGGATTTGATTGGATCAAATGATGATATACCAATTTGATGATTAGATTGATGATTGGATTTGATTGGATCAAATGATGATGTATCAATTTGATGATTGGATTTGATTGGATCAAATGATGATTTGGATTGATGATTGGATTTGATTGGATCAAATGATGATATATCAATTTGATTTGAGGATTGGTGATTGGATCAAATGATGATTTGGATTGATGATTGGATTTGATTGGATCAAACAATGATTTGGATGATGATTAGATTTGATTGGAGGGGATCCTAAAACCTGATTTTGAAATCACCCTAAGTGACTTATGACGTCGGTTGATCAATTTGAGCTAGCTAAATCGATGATCACGGCACCAAATCCACCTTGAGATGGAAGGGGATTGATTTGGGCCAATGACGTTGACTTAGAACACAAATTTACATCAAGATAGAAGCGGATTGATTAGGTTGAAGACAAGGATTGATTATGTAGGATAATGATCAACTTAATGCCTTGGTCAATTTGGGAAAATAACTCCTAAAACAAGATTTAAGGGATTTTGCGTTGAGAGATGATGATGAATGCAAATGGAAGATGTGTTGTTGAAGATGTTTAGGCCTCACGATAAGATGGGTATATAAATGATGGAATGATCAATGTGAATGTGGTAAATGGGCATTTTGAA
The DNA here is from genome assembly GCA_007115665.2 of Sequoiadendron giganteum. NCBI lineage: Eukaryota > Viridiplantae > Streptophyta > Pinopsida > Cupressales > Cupressaceae > Sequoiadendron > Sequoiadendron giganteum. Next base: position 26,533,318 of record CM021101.1, on the reverse strand, counting down.
AACGTTAAACAAGGGCTTGGAATGGATAAATGGAGGTTTGGATTGGTCAAATGAGTGTTTAGGATGATCAAATGGTCAAATGGAGGCTTTGGGGGTTTGAACGGAGGTTTAGAATGGTCAAACGGGTGAAATTGTCTATTCAGCAGGGCGTATCCGCACTTCTACAGTAAAGTTGTCAGAAACGTTGAACAATAGGGGCATATCCGCACTTCTGCAGAAAAAATGTTGAAATAGGGGGGAAGTTCGCCCCTCTGCAGTAGAAAATGTTGAAATAGTGGGGCAAGTTTGCCCCTCTGCAGTGGAAAATGCTGAAACAATGGGGCAAGTTCACCCCTCTGTAGTGGAAAATGCAACTTGGTTTGGATGAGGGATTTTGGCAAGGACTTAAAATGATTCAATGACAGTTTGACTTATCAAAATTTACTGGTTCTTCACAGAAAGACACTTTGAACAAGCACAATCCTATGATTAGTGTTAAGGGGTATGGCCAACAAAGGTCTTACTCTAGGATGAACAAAGTTTCTAAGGAGTCCTCAATATACGCTCAGTATGTGAGGCACAAACCGTGAACACTAGTTCGTCACAAGCGTGAGTCGGGAACCCCAGTGAGATATTGAAAGGCTCAAACCAACTCTTCATGTCTATCTAGGTATCACCCTAGCTTCAACGCTTCACCAATTATGACGTAACTAGATTGGGGTACAACTTTGGCTCTCCCCCCTTTATATACCCCGCCAGTACGCGTGGTTGGGATTGTCCCTTAGGGTGATGAAATCCCCAAGCAGGTCCCTCTAAGAAGAAAACACTAACCGTTTCCAACTACCCCCTTCGAATCCACACAAAAGTGCAAAGGGAGAGGATGAAAATGAATTAATGTCCCTTTAGGGTAATACAAATAAAACAAACACAACAAGCAACCAATATTACTTTCCCCTGCTTATACTAAGTAAATAGATAAAGCAGTAAGGAAAGATTTCCAAAGAATGAAACAAAGGCCCTGCAAGCAAATGTTAGTTGTTTATCTTTTGCCCTTTGTGATTTGCAGCAAAATACTCAAGATATCAACAAGAAATCTGACTTCACTCACCAACAAACAGGATTAGAGGATTAGAGCACAAAATAGCAAAAGAAAAAGATAAAAAAGAAGCTAAAATGCCACTTTTTTACCTTCTCAAACGTGTTGTTAAGGGAAAATCCGCCCCTCTGCAGTGAAAAATGTTGAACCGGGTGGGAAAATTTTCCCCTCTGCAGAAAATAGTTAGAAAATGCTGAACTATGAGATTAAGTGTCCCCTGCCTATGTATGCCTTTGCTAAGATACAGTTTATTTTTCTCTGAATGCGTTTGTGTTTTCTTTATCATCTTTTTCTTTTGAACAAACTGATCTAAAGAAATTGAGTCATAATCTGAACAGTCCTGCTACGAGCTTTTTCCTTGTGCATTTCCTTGCATTTTTCCCACGTAGCTAGGCCAAACATCTCCCGCACTACCGCGCCTCCCATTCTGTTCACCTGCAGTATTGTGGTGTCAGACGTTTTCCTCGGGCTTCATTCCCGCCTTCACCACCTTTCCGCTAACCACTCAACATCCTCACCGTGTCACCGCTAGTTAAGCATCCCTTACCTATGGTTGCAAGGTAGTCACCACTTCACTGTCCACCGCCAACCCACGGTCATTGAGCTAACCGTCAGCGGTAGCACGGTAACCACCTCCCCGCTGTCACCGCATCCCCGTGGTCTCCCTTCGAGCCTTTTGCGGTGTTGCGGTTAACCACCCACGGTCACTGTCATCTCATTGTCTTCCTTCGAAACCTCTGTGGTAGCATGGTAATCACCTCCTCACCATCACCGTAGTCACTGCGGTCACCAAGCTAACCGCCAGTGGTAGAGCGGTAACCACCTCCCTGTTGTCTCTGCATCCCCGCGGTCTCCCTCTGAGCCTTTTACGATGTTGCTGTTAACCGCCCACGATCACCATCATCTCGTTGTCTGCCTTCAAAACCTCCATGGTATCACAGTAAATCATTTTCCTGTCGCCATTTCATCGCTAGCTTTGACCACCACGCTACCGCGGGCCCCCCTCGGGCCATCCGTGGTATAGCGGTAGCTGTCCTGGCCAACTATGTAAGCCGCCACCGCGTCACCGTGTCACCTGCCTTACCTGTCCGCGGTATGGCGATAGGGGCTTTTGAGTCATGAATTTGGCAGTGGTGTAAGGGAATTTTTAAACACTATAAGGGGGATACAAATTTTTTTAAGAAACGGCATTTTTTTTATATATCCCATGTTTGATGCATTAATACATGAGAAAATTTATGAAAAATGTTATTAACTTTGTATTTTATTTTTTTGAAGGTTGAACATTGGAATCGAATCAAGGCAAAAACAAGATTGGAGGAAATCACAAAAGCATTTTTTAATGCTTGTTGAGCTAGATCTTTATTTTAGTTTTAGAACATCTCACATCTATTTTGGGGCTTAAAATTACCCATTTTTGACTTGATCTTTTGGTTAAAATTGAACTTTAGAAATTTACTAGATTTCAATTTGGGTCTAAAATTGAACAAGACAATCTCACATTTCATTTGGAGCTTAAAAAGAATTCATCATTGCTTTGAGGACTAAAATGAACAAGTGTTTTCAATGTTTTGCAATCCTTTTTACAAGTTAATATCATTCAAAATATGTATGTGCTTCTCTCACGCTTCATTGCGATCTTGAGAATCAAAAACATTTTGGTGATATTAGGTTGTTAAAAAGATTGCCTCCACATTTCAATTTGGGCATTTAAAAGGAACAAAACATGCGAGTGTGAATAGACTTATTGCGAGTGTTCTCCTTTTTTTTTTAAACAAAGTTTGATCAAACTACGAATAATGTTTGTTCGCTATTGTTTATCTTAGAGGGCCTGCCTTGTGGGAAAAATTACTCACCCAAGAGAACGACCCAACCGGGAACATGCTAAAGCCAAGCGACTTCCAACTGGTATATAAGTGTGGATTCTTGAGGAAAGTTCAAGAATCACGAGGATTATTCCAATGAGATGGACAGAAATGGACTCTCGCCGACGTTGGATAATCCCCCATGAACGGAATGCCCGAATTAGAACCCTTTGTTTAGAAAAAGGCCAAAACCTTGTCTATCTTGTTGGTGCAAAAGCTTATGTCCTTTGAAGCCGCCCCACGTTATACATGCGGTCTTGTTGTGGAAATGGAAAGTATGCCATGGGAGATTCATGGGTACTAATGCTTGGCTGACCCGAATAAATGAGTATCGTGGAGGGGAGCCAATGTGGTCAAGCATTTAGCCATTCGCACAAGATATGCGCACCTAGATTTATCGAAGTGGGAACCCAACAAGATATTGCTTCATCATCCTAGGATTGTAAAGTGCTTGAAAGGAAAAGAACACATTGCTTGGTTCTCGTAAACACTTGAAAACAAACATTCACAAGACCTTCAAATTTCAAACCCCTTGTGAGAAACAAATATTCTTCACAAATTTAGGCACTCTTGCTTTCCCTAGGGATCATATTCCCAGAGGTTTCTAAGTGCACAAATTCTACCATCATTTGTTTTCAACAAGGATAAACATAAGGAACTTTTGCCCTGTTTTCCTCAACTTCCACACAAAAGACCTTGTGGGATGAGAAAGAAAGTGGGACACTAGACATATAGTTTGAAACCTAAGCAAGCAAAGTGTCTTGGATAAAAATAATTTCATTAAACCAAGGAAAAGAGACAAATTGAACTCCATGTGTGTTGTTTCCAATGATTTCTCGCAAGATCAAAATTCCAAAACCAAAGTTCAAGAAAATTAGTCTAAAAGTCTATGAGAAACACCTTGAGATGCTCCTGGAAGTAAGGGAAATACTTGTATACAACTTTTACAAAAAGGCCTCAAGGAATAATCTAGCATTGTAAGCATTTTATTATCAACACAATCTCGAACGTTTTGAAAGGTTTGCTTTTCTCCCATAGGGAGTCTAGTAATTTTCTTCAATACCAAGGTTTTGTAGAGAGAGTCGTGTCTAAGTTAAGGCTCAAGATCAAATTCATCATTCTCATTCATTCCTTCATCAACCAAATCTCATTTCATCATCAAACCTTTTGTGAACTCTAGAAACAATCACCACGCTAAACTTAGAGGGCTAAATCAACATCACCCTATCTTGGCTTAACACACCTAGCCAAAATAGTCAAACCATTGGAAAAATTTATCTTTAGGATAATGCAACTTCCTAAAGTCTATTAGTTCACAATTACATTGGCTTAACACACTTAGCCAATTCATCCATTTGTGCAAGTTCCCCTAGGATAACGCAACTTCCTGGGGAATACAACTTCACAGCAATCCTGTTTGACTTAATGCATCTAGTCAAATTATCACAATCAATCTAAAAGCCCTTACAAGTTTAGCATATACCTTCAAAATTTCTTCAAAAGGTTTCACTCACTCATCCCATCCATTTAGCCCATCACCATCACCACCATCTTTAATCATTTAGCTTCCCTAGTTCTTCTCTTTTGGGCCTAAAAGGTTAGGATCAAACAAATCCCTATTTTTTATGGTCCAAACAAGATCTCAATACAAGAAGAACATGGAGAATATCAGAGAAATATCAACTTCTGTGGACATGAGTCAGTTAAACTCTGAAGTGAACCTAGCGGGATCCCCCAAGTAACTCTCCCTTGTCATCACAAAATCCTCAAGAGGAGATTCATCAAGAGGACATCACGAACGAAGACATAGGGATGACACAATCTAAAATCATGAAGATGGTTCAAAATCCAGAGAACCACAAAATTGTCAGTGCTATGTTCAAATACTTAAATACACTAGCAAGAGAAGGCGTCCAATTCCCTCCCAACCTTCACACAAGAACTAGTACAGATATATCTCTTAAAAATGCATCCCCGGTGTCAAATATCAATCAAGAAGTACCTTACACCACATCAGCCATCACACCAACCTCGCCGAATGTGAACAAGGGGAGTGCCATGTTCCAAGAATTGCAAAATCACCACCTGGTGGCTAACAAGGAGGCAGTCATCACCACCATGTTGGATACTTTTGTCCCAAAAAATCCATCCCACCCATACATCCCGCTCACCTTCCATAACCATGTGGGTTCATCTTCATTCCGTGCAACACCAGCTTGTCAATCAAACATACAAACTTCTCTACCACTTGGAGAAGGAGGCTTGTTTGAAACAACTGACGTTGCAAATCCTTTCTTTCAAGGTAACATTCCATCTCTTCCCCCATTTTCATTCACAACCACATCACCTCTTGGATTGGGTTTTCCTCCTCTCAACATCAATGGTTTCTTGGAACCTAGAAATCTAACCATCACGCCCAATTCCCTCTTCTTACCCACATCATCACAACAAAAAGTGGCAACCATACAAGCCACCACCACAATCGGTCCTCAAATATCCCAAAGCATACCATCTCAAGGAAAAATCATCTCAACCACCCCTCCAGCAATCCAAATCCCAATCACCGCCACAATCCCTCCACCCATCACAAGGGTTGGCATGATTCCTGTTCCACCACCAATCCCACCAAAAGCCAATATGACAAACTCATTTACCACGCTAATCCAAATCCTTCAAAAGGCCAACCAATAGAGAGTACTCCAGCAAAAGCAGCAAGCACAAGCTCAAGCCCAAGCCCAAGCACAAGCTCAAGCCCAATCTCAAGCCCAAGCCCACACACAAGCTCAAGCCCAAGCGCAAGCCCAGGCCCAACAACAAGCACAAGCACAATACCAAGCACAATTGCAAGTGATCCATCTGCAAGCCTACCAACAAACCCTGCAAGAATTTTAGGCACAACAACAAGCTAAACAAAAAGCTTTGTTGGCACAACAGCAGCTCGACCAACAACAAGTTTTGTTGGTACAACAACAGCTAGACCAGCAAAAAGCTTTACTAGCACAACAGCAGATTGATCAACAGCAGGCTTCATGGGAATAGCAGTAGATGGACCAACAACAAGCGTTGTTGGAACAACAACAACAAGATCAACAACAAGCATTGTTGATGCAAATATAGGTATACCAACAGGCTTTGAACGCTCAACAGAGCTTGCAGCAAATTCCCACTAGTACTCTCCCCACCCATCAAACACCTCAAACACCTCACAACTCCTTCATTCCACCCCCCGACCCAAGCAAGGATGTCGCAACACAAATCAAACTACTTTCGCAGCAAGTGTTAGACTTACAAGCAAGAAAAACCACGAGAACACTGGGCAACTTGTGCCCTTACCCTTTCGAGAGAAGTCTCACCATGATACTATTCCCAAAAGGATTCGAGATCCCCAAATTTGATAAGTACAACGGGACAGGTAACCCTGAAAACCATGTCAGGGAATTTTAGGTGCATTGCATGAAAGTCGCATACGATGACACATATCTAATGTGACTCTTCCCTCGTAGTCTGACTAGTCCAACCATGGAATGGTTTTCTCACCTACCCACGGGCATTAAAACATTCGAGGAAATCATGGAAGCTTTCCTTAAAAATTATGCCTTCAATATGGGTGCGGACGTTAGTTTGGAAGAACTATCTGCACTCAAACAAAGAAAAGGGGACCTATTCACATCCTTCTTGCAAAGATGGTGATCCAAGGCCAATGAGAGCAAGTGGACCATGCCAGGAGAACAACAAGTTTGCACCATCATAGCCAATCTAGATGACAACTTGGCGTTCTACTTGAAAATGCAGTGCATCACATCATATGACCAACTGATCCCAAAGGTGCTCAACATCGAAAGAGCCCTTACTACATGAGGAGGCGCACCAACATTCACTCCACTACAGGATAATCGCCCATCTAATAATTACAATGATAAACCTCGAACATGGTTGAGGAATAAAAATATCATAAACGATGGCATGGTCAATGCCAAAGTGGTCATCAGTGCCCCTAAGCAGAATACCCAAAACCATCATCAATCACAAAATCATAATCACAACAATGTGCAGACTAATGTGGTAGTAGCATAGCAACAACCAATTCCCACCAATCAAATCAACAACTTGGGTAATCAAGGAGGACCACCTCCCCGTGACAAGTATCCTCCCAAGCAGAAATTCATAGCTCTTGGTGAATCAATTGAGTCCATAATGAAGAAGTTGGTCAAAGAGAACCTAATCAAAATTTCTAACTCTGAGTAGTACACGAAACCCATGACCAAGCCACCATGGTATAATGAGAACCTCCTTTGTGACTTTCACAAAGTCAAAGGACATACCACCGCCAATTGCATGAGACTCAAGAACATCATCCAAAACCTCATTGAGGATAAAATTATCAATGTCAAGCAACCTGCTGGAAACCAAGACCTAAAAATATACACGAATATGATACCAAACCATAACCAAGAGAACAATTAGGGAAGTAATCAAGGGAACAATAGAGGCAAGAAAAAGTATGCTAGTGCTAATCTAGTGTATGAGGAGATAGTCGGGTGTGTTGATGAAATGGTCATAGTCATAAATGTCAAGGGAGCCAACAACGACTGTGGAGTCACCACACATGGCGGAAAGGTTACCATTGTTTGGGCACCAGCTAAGACCCCCATTTCTAATAAGGTCATCCCCTGTGACTACAATGTCATTGACCAGCTGAAGAGAACACCCACCCAAATCTCCATCATGGAACTATTGAAAATGTTTTCCTCCCATAGAAAGATCCTTGATGAAGCACTAGCTGCGTCCACCGTCTTAGCCACCCTTGACACAGAACAATTCCAGGCTATGGTAGGTAACATCGTTACCCCAAATCTCATTACATTTTCAAACCAAGATTTCCCTCCGTAGCCATCTCATAACTGCACACTCCACCTCCAAGTACTATTCCATAAAAATAAAGTCAAACGAGTCCTGGTGGATGGAGGTGCAGCCTTAATATTTGTTCTCTAAAGCTCATAAAGAAAGTGGGATTCATCGAGGATTCCATCAATAAGAAGAATAGCATCACAATAAGGGCGTATGATGACCAAGAAAGACTGTCTCAAGGCACTATAAAAATCCCCATCCAAGTGGGGCCGGCAACTATGGAAACCACCTGTTAGGTCCTCGACCTTGACCTACCATACAACATCCTCCTGGGACACCCATGGATACATGGAATGAAGGCAGTGGCCTCGACTTATCACCAATGCATCAAGTTCTCACATCAGAACGAAGAGGTCACTATATATGAGGATCCCGAACCTTTTGCCTACTGCAAAAACTTGGAAGCCAAGTTTTATAAGATCCCCCAAGTACCCAAAAATGATGAAGGATCATCTACTTCATACATAGACCCAGCCAATCTCGCTTCCACATCTATGATAGAGACACCCGTCATCCCTGACATATCCGAAATCAAAAACATGATCCGGGACAATGGATGCGGTGATTACAGAATGAAAATAAATGCATTTTTTGTAGGAGAGTTACCATAATCTCCTAGGTCGCACAGATAACCCCAGCCAGTTCAAACACCTGTCTGCACTATTAGAGCAGAACCCTCTAGATTCCACCATTGGGGGGATCTTAGTCGGGAGAATGTGGATGAAGAGGACATCTCAAACACACTATACCAAGATGAAAGACCCACTCCCACCCTACCCATGGAGGAAACTAACAGAGGGTTACAAATGATGTTTGGTATGGGTTATAACAGGAATGAAAGCCTTGGAAGAAACAGTAATGGACGGTTGGAGCCCATCATTGTAGAAAGAAGAATGCGAAACCTTGGCCTTGGATATACTCCTCCGAGTATAACCATATGTGGAAGAGGTACTCCTAGAATAGTAGTCAGGTCCTCTCCTCAAGTAACAACAACCACTCCTAGACCGCCTATTTGCTTAGGTATCCCACTCGATAATTACACCTTTGACGTCATCGATGTTTGTGCTAGTAGTGAAGATGATGATACCATAGCAGGTCTCCCTAGGATTTTTGAAGATTCTACCTTGTTAATGATAAGTGCCTCCACAACTGAGTCAAACCAATGAACCCACCAAATCACCCTAGTACACCCACAACTCATCGATCACAATCAACGAGGACCACCAATTCTCGACTCATTCAAAAACGATGAGGCGCTCTCGGAATTCATGGTACTAAGGGATAGAGTTACATACGGGGATCACAAGCCTGGATTCAACATCACACTGGACACACAAGCGTACTATGGGGAGACGATTGAGTCCTTCAGTCGCAAAAGGAAAATATCGAGAATAAGCTCGGGGTTATTAAGTGAAAACCACACTATGGCACTCTCTAACCACAAAATAGTAAAAATAAAGGATGCATCCAATGGTGAAAACCTCTCTAAGGCACCAGAGGATGGATTCAATCTCCCCCCTACCACATTACATCAACAGAAGTCAGCAGTCCTGGCAAAACAGTGCAACCCTGTCAACTTGGGAACAGAAACAGAGCCGCAAATCACATTCTATACTCAAACACTTCAAGCAGAAGAATAAGAACTGTTGGCAGCATTCTTAAGAGAAAGAAAGGTAAACTTTGCATGGACTTATGCTGACATGCCAGGGCTAGATCCAAAAGTAGCAGTTCATCATTTGGTCGTTCACCCCGGAGCGAAACCAGTTAGACAGAAGCTAAGAAAAATGCACCCACATAAGATTGAATTACAGAAACTCTTAGATGTTGGCTTCATATGACCAATCAACTATCCAGAGTGGGTATCTAACCTTGTACCAGTCTCAAAACCGAATGGGGGCATCCACATATGCACGAAGTTTAGAGATCTAAACAAAGCATGCCCTAAGGATGATTTTCCACTACCCAACATTGACATGATAGTGGATATGACGGTCGGACATGAGATGTTGTCACTGATGGATGGCTTCTCGGGATATAATCAGATAATGATAGCAAATGAAGACCAACATAAAACAGCCTTTACATGTCCTTGGGGCACCTACTGCTGGAATGTGATGCCATTTGGGCTAAAGAATGCAAGAGCTACATACCAAAGATCCATGACACTGATCTGCCATGACATGATTCACAAAATTGTTGAAGACTATGTGGATGAAATACTAGCTAAATCAAAGAAGAGACAGGACCATATAGCAACTCTAAGTGCAATATTTTATAGACTAGAACAATACAAGGTTAGACTCAATCCAAAGAAGTGTGTATTTGGAGTACAATCAGGAAAGATGTTGGGGTACATATTTTCAATGAGAGGGATAGAGGTGGACCCTGTAAAGGTAAAACCAATCCTCAATATGGAAGCACCAAGAACATTAAAAAAATTCAAAGGATTACAAGGTAGACTCCAGTCCATCCGAAGATTCATAGCACAACTGGCAGATAAGCAGATTGCCTATTCACACCTGCTCCACAAGGGAGTAGCATTCAGATTGGACGACAAGTGCGAGCAAGCATTCTGGTAAAATAAAATAATATCTACTTACACCACCTATGTTGATGCCACCAATTGTAGGGAAACCATTGATTCTATACATCTCAGCAACAACAGCTGCCCTTGGTGCCCTTTTAGCCCAACATGATGAAAAGGGAACCGAGCAGGCGATTTACTATATCAGCAGAACAATGGTAGGGCATGAGCTCAATTACACATCAATAGAAAAAGCTTGTCTGGCAGAGGTTTTTATAGCCCAGAAATTCAAACACTACATTCTAGCTCATCAAATTAAGCTAATTGCCAAGATAGATCCTCTAAAATATCTATTGTCAAAAGCAATGCTTACAGGCAGAATGGCTAAATGGGTAATGATATTATCTGAACATGATATTGAGTATGTCAAGCAAAAGGCAATCAAAGGACAAGTCATTGCGGACCAGCTAGCAGAAGCTCCCCTCTACACAGACAACCCACTCATATCAAAATTTTTAGATGAGTCTCTTTTCAATCTCGATGTAATCGACCACTCGAAACTGTACTTTGATGGCTCCCACACGCAACATGGATCAGGAGCTGGTGTGTTCTTCATTACCCCGCAAGGAGATTGCATACCAAGGTCTTATAAGTTGGCATTCCCCTGTATGAACAACATCGCAGAATATGAGGCTTTAACCATAGGTCTCAAAATTGCAACACAGTGGCGAATCATGGCATTAAAGGTTTATGGAGACTCGCAGCTTATCATTAACCAAGTCAATGGGGAATACCAAACTAAAGATGATAAGCTCACACCCTACAAAAAGGTGGTAGAAAGCCTCAAAGAGTCATTCATCAACATTAATTTTGAGCAAATACCGAGGTCAAACAACAGAGCAGCTGATGCAATGGCAACAATTGGATCCTCACTAGATATCCCTCGCAATGTCTCGAAACATGAATTCCTAGTAGAGCAGCTTCTCGTACCCACTTTCGAGGTACCAGAATTAGAATATGCGTGTGAACTCGTTGATCCCAGAGATCTTTGGTACCATGACATCTACACCTATCTGAGATTAGGAATCCTCCCAACCGAAATTACACCGAACCTAAAGCAAACCTCCGTTAAAAGGTCCTTACAATTTTTCATCCTAGGAGAAACCCTCTTTCCTAGAAGTGTTGACGGAACCTTGTTACGTTGTTTAAAACTGGAGGAGGCCTTGACTGCTCTCATTGAGGTACACAATGGCACTTGAGGTTCACATTCGAGTGGTATGACCTTGGCTAAGAAATTGCTAAGAACCGGATACTATTGGCCGACAATGGAAAGAGAGGCACATAACTTTGTCAAAAGGTGTCTACAGTGCCAACAACATGGAGATCTCATTCACACACCGGCTCAAGAATTGCATCCCATTGTTACACCTTGGCCCTTTTCCCAATGGGGGCTTGATCTCATATGTAAAATCTCACCCACCTTATCCAATGGCCACAAGTTCATCATCGCTGCCACCGAATATTTCACAAAGTGGGTTGAAGCAATTCCTATGACCTACATCACTGGAAAACAGATATCCAAGTTCATCCTGAACTACCTCATTTGTCAATACGGTGTTCCCCAATCCATTATCTCTGATAACAGGACACCTTTCAAGAATCAGGATGTCCATGAGCTATGTGAAAAATTCAAAATCAAACATTGCTTTTCCACTTCATACTACCCACAAGGAAATGGTCAAGCAGAAGCTACAAATAAAACCATTCTAAAAATCCTTAAGAAAATAGTCAATGACTCTGGTCGTGACTGGCATTTGTAGCTAAATCCCGCCCTATGGGCCTACCACACTAGCATCCGCATGCCAACAAGCGCCACCCCATTCTCCCTGGTCTATGAGTCAGAAGCCATCCTCCCTATCGAGATCGAGCTTCTGTCACTGAGGATATCTTTGCAAAACCTCATCACGGATGAGGAATACAGGGTTACAAGACTGAATGAGCTAGAATTACTAGATGAACGGCACATGGATGCCCTGAATCATCTACAGGTCTACTAGAATCGCTTGAAACAAAGCTACAACAAGAAGATCAAGCAACACACTTTCCAAGTTGGTGACCTTTTGTTGAAAGAAAGCCAAAAGAATGTACCAAACCCGGATAACAAAGGAAAATTTGAAGCCCAACTGGCTGGGACCTTTCGTCATCACTGCAAGTTACACGTCAGGGGCATATCAACTAGCAACACCAGAAGGCAAGCCTCTGCATGAGCCTCTAAATAGCTCTCATCTCAAAAAAAATTATGCCTAAGAACTTGCAAGGTATAGAAACAGAAAATACAAAAAAAAAAAATCAGAAAAGGTCCTGAAAAAATGGTTACCTTAATGAAAACCTAGCAAATAGGCATCTTGGTGACAGCAAAAAAAAATCAAAAAATGCAAAAAACAAAAAAATGATTGAAAATAGTAAAGAGAAAAAATCGTCCTCTAGTGAAAACCATTTCGGTGGCACTTCGGACAAGTAACTTGGTGAAAACCTGGCAAGTAGGCACCAAGTGTAAATAAAGCACTCCCCATCCACCAGGATTTGCATAACTCACTCATCCATTCCATCACATTTCATTAATCATCCATACACCCATCCGCTCACATCCATACCATAGCCTGAGTTGGTTTCCATATCATATTCCACCATAGTACTACTTGGCATGTTCCTAAGGTCAGTGTGTCCTGCCTTTATCAAAGTAGTCTATCACACTACACTGGGGGCATGTGTCGGTATCGACATCGGATCAAATTCGTGTATATTCTTGAAAACATCAAAAAAATCAAAATCCAAAAATATCAGAAAAATCAAAATTCAAAAACATCCAAAAATCCAAAAACATGTTGAAATATCATAAAATCTTCAAAATTTCATCATTGAGTCTTGTCAGTCTTTCACCTTGTCTAAACTACGTCGTCTCTGAGCTTGAACTTAGCCAAGGTTGATCTTTGATCATCCCCCGAGACAATTAGGGTTGGTCCTTAAGCGTTCGTCGCATTGGCAATCCGTTTGCCCATCTTTTCTTTTACATTTGGGTCAGTCCTTACGCGTCTATCGCATTGGCAATCCATTTGTCCATCTTATCATAATCGAGTCTATCGTCAGTCAAACTATGTGGTCTCTGCATGTATAACATAGGCAAGGCTAATCTATGGATCAACTCCTGAGACACCTAGGATAGGTCTTTAAGTTAGTCCTTTCATCAAAAAATGTGAAAATACCAAAAACAACCTCAAAACATCTGAAAAACCCAAAAAGGTTTACCCATTTCATCTCGCTTTCACCCGTGATCATCTCACTCATAATAAAGTCAATCGTCAATTTCACCCTTTGGTGAGTCAGTTAGAAGCAAGTCTAGCAGGTTCCAAAGTGAACACCTTATCGTCAGAGTCTCAAGCCTAAGTCAGTAAGCAAGCAAGTTGGTCAACTCGAAGTATCAATAGCTTATCACCCAAATCAATCTCACCAAAACCCTGATCACTACATGTCCTAGGATGAAGCTTTCTTGCGATGGACATAAGCATCACGTACCCCACAGTAGTTATTATTGGCTAGCAGTATGAAGAACATTGGCTTGTTTGTTTACTTTATCTTGGTCTTTTTGATTTATCTTATTTTGCACTCATTCCAAGGACCTCTCGATGATGCCTAAACAAAATAGGTTTAGAGAGAAAGGAATGGGGCAATGATCATTATCTTTTTATTTGTTGTGCTTATTGGATATTCTTGTAAAATAACTTCGTCATGCATACTTTGTTTTGTTTGTAGGAAGGATGTTTTAGGTATCTTGTTGACCACATAAGAAGGCTTGCCTTTTTATGTTTTGGCCCGAGATGTCTAGAATATCTGAACTGCATTCTGAATAAGGTTATGTTTGTCAAAGTGTGAACAAGAGTACTCCTATCTGTTTGACGAGTCAAAGTCCATCGCACTAGGTACCACGCCATCTTGTTCATTTATACCTTGATGCATCGTACCTATGTGTGTAATCAAAAATAAATTAATTAGCCCTTTGAAACCCCAACTCCTTGCAAGCAATGCATCACCAATCATCACCTTGTGTGGATCCTCCTTCTATTCTTCTTCTTCTTCTATCTTTACTAACATTTCTATCTAAAATTGGTGTGTCGCATCAAAATATACATGAGGCTACCCATGGTCAATGACTGTCTATACATCATCAGATTTGTCTACATCAAAGAATTATATTTTGTCCTCTAATCAATAGAACCACCCCTCGCATTTTATCGCAATCTCGATCGAAAAATCATACATTTCCGTCCAATCTCTCGAGGGGGAAATTTACTAGTGTAATTCTTCTCACTGGGGCAACAGTGGGGCATCTAAAAAATCAAGAAATTTTGAACTTTGATCATAGCAGTTTATTCTTTGAATCAATGCAACAAGTACATTGCTTCAAAGAGGGGTAAAATGTAGACATGGAAAATGTACAATGTCAGTTGGACACACTTATTAACAACAATTCCTCTTAAATCATATTCTCGGCATTTCATCACATTCTATCTCTTAATTTAATAAATCACTATTTATTGAATCAAATCTTCCTCTGTCAGTGATTAAATTAAATCAATTTAATTTAATTAACCTTACATCCCTATTTAATTAAATAAATCATTTTATTTGATTAAAATCTCTAAAGTCCTTTTATTAAATTAAACCTTATTTGATTTAATCTAACATGTTCCTTCTTGATTAAATAAATCAAATCATTTATTTAATAAATCATTTCTTCTTAATTCTTGACTTAAATTAATTCATAAATCTAAGTTTAAATTGTCACATCATCTAATTCTTCTTTAAGTTAATCAAATCTTAATTAACTTAATCCCTCTCCTTAAAATCCTCTAGAGAATGCAAGTGGCACAATAAATCAAATACTTTGATTTATTAATTCTCCATTTTCCCTCACATAGCATCAAAAGGGAATATTCCCTTGTTTGAATTCAAAAAGTCCAAGTAGACTTGTACATCCAACAAGGCATTCACTCCTCTTACATGTCCTTGTGCATTGAGCCAAGTGGCATTTATTTCATTCATTTTTCCCTCTCACATGCCATTTCTCAAATTTGAAATTCCACCTAATGGCATTTATCATGCACATTGATCAAAAAGTGTTCATTCCTCAACCATTCACATCTTGACAAGTGGCACTTGGCCATTGGATGTTGAATGATCCCACATTGCTCTATTTCATTCTCTATTCCATTTTGGAAATCTATAAATTGGAGACTTCTCTCCTCATTCAACAACACACAACTTTGAGTAAACTTACTATGCTCAAATTCACCTTCACTTCACATATTTCAAGCAAGGTTATTCTCTTCATTTGAGAATTAATCTTACTCATAACACCATATAGCTTGTTCAAGGATTGGGAAAGGGCTGCTTACTACACAACATGGTGGCACCAATCCACTATGAGATAAAGGGTTAATCATGTTTCTTATATGCTTTTGTTCAACATATTTTTCTACTCATTAGTTGCATATTTAGATATGATTAAATATTTCATAGGGATGTCTAAGTTTGTTGGTTTTTAACTAATTTTCATGCTAACAACGTGAAATTGTTTAAGCCATATCTTGCAGGGTTTTGACGTCCACACTACCCTTTACATTGGACCCTCAACCTAATTCGTCAACCATATACCCTCAAACCTATACCCTAAACCCTCTACCCTCAACCCTAAACCCTGAACCCTAAACCTTTACCCATAAACCCTTAAACTTTCTACCCTATACCCTCAACCCAATACCCTCTACCATCAACCCTAACCCCTCAACCCTTAAACCCTAATACCCTAGAAACCATCAACCCTATAGGTCCTCCACCCTAATCCCTCAACCCTATACCCTCAGCCCCTATCGCTTCCTTTCTATCTATACATCTCACCTCTCCCTCCCTCCCTCTCTCCTACCCTCTCTAATTGTCTCTATCTACCCTCTCCCTCTTTCTACGTACCTCTCGTTCAATCAATCCCTACCACCCTCTCTCACTCCCTCCATCTATCTCTCTCTATCTCCCTCCCTTTCTCTCCCACTCCCTCTCTCTCCCTCTCTCTCAGGTCTCTCCCTCTCACCCCCTCTCTCTTGCAGGTCTCTCCATCTGGCAACCTACGTAGGTTACTCTCTCTCTCTCCCCTCTCTCTATCTATCCCTCCCACCCTACCTAGATAAGTCCCTCTCACTCCAACCCCCTCTTTATCTCCCTCTCTCAGTTCACTCCCTCCCACACCCTCTCCCTCTCTTAGGTCTCTCACTCACACTCCCTCTCTCTCCCACTCCCTCTCACTACCTATCTCTCAAGTATATCCCTCACACCCCCCTCACACTCTCAAGTCTCTCCCTTTGGCACCCTACCTACATATAACTCTCTCTTTCTCTTCATCTCTCTCTCTCCCTATCTCTCAATTATCTCCCTCCCACCCCCCCTCCCCTCTCTCTCTCTCTCCCTTTATTCCTCCCACCCTACCTAGCTAACTCTCTCTCTCTCTCTCTCTCTCTCTCTCTCTCTCTCTCTCTCTATTAAGCTCTCACTTCCACCTCTCTCCAAACTCTATCTCTCTCTCCCCCCTCCCACTACCTAGACAACTCTAGATCTCTCTCTCTCTCTCTCTCTCTCTCTCCTCTCTCTATTAAACTCTCACTTCCACCCCTCTCCCTCTCTCCAAGACTCCTGTCTCTCTCTCCCCCCTCCCACACTAGACAACTCTCTCTCTCTCTCTCTCTCTCTCTCTCTCTCTCTCTCTCTCTCTCTCTCTTAAAATCCTCCCTCCCTCTAAAGGCATACATAAATACATACATACATACATATAAGCATAATACATTTTTTCATACAATCCTACATGCATACAAGCATGCATGTACATTTATAGATACACTCTTACATACATATAGGCATACATACAATATGCATGCATTGATACATATAGGCATACATACATACATACATGACATACAAGCATGCATGTACATACAAATATATAAACATGCATTCAATAGAGTAGCATTTAACATAAAGCAAGACATAACATGAGCGTGTTAGACCACACTCACATTATTTCTTGCTAGACATGTTCCTCACAAACACAAAAAAAAGTCAAAACTGAGATATAACACGAGCGTGTTCCTCACAAACACAAAAAATAGTCAAAATTGAGATATAACGCGCAAACATAATATCTTGCTTTGGGAATCCCCAAGCCTTGGGATTGGTATTTTCCTTGGAATACCAACCCAAAGGCTTGGAGGGCATTCTCAATGACCAAAGACCTTTTTTTGCAAATTCTACAATATTTCACATAATTGGGTTCATGCTCACCGTCAGGATTGCAAGTGGTTCAATATCAAACAAATTAAACATCTAGGTAATGTTAGGTTCTCTCTTAGCTATCCAGTGATGTAATTTTTTTCACTTTTTGAAAATGTTAAGCCTTTCATCCATAATTTATTTTGTTTGTATGTCTCTTTTTTGGCAAAAAGCAATGTTTGGTGTTTTTTTCGTTATAAATTAACCGTTCATCAAAATTTCAAATAAATTACATTTTTAGAAACTAGACTCCATTCTACAATTTTTTAAAAAAAATCAATTAGTAACTTCCAAAATTTGTAGGGGTGGCACAGCCAAAAAAAAAAATTCAAGAAGTGTCTACTTCGAAAATAAGTAAAAAATCAAATATTCATTAAAAAATTATCAGAAAAATCATGCATCAACTACATACTGTTATCTAACTTCTAACCATTGTGATTTTAAAATTACTAAAAAAAATTCACCATACGAGGTTCGTACAAGAGTTACTATTTTATGTTTTTCTGACAAAAACAACACCAATTTGTGTACGTCCCTCTTTTGAACCCCTTAATCTCAACCATTTTAAAAATAAATTAGTAGTTTAGAAAGTAGACTCGAAGCACTTCGATCCTTTTTTTGTTCCATCTCAAAATTATGAGTGTAACTATCCTCAATTTCACGTCCAAGGTTAGTATTTCCTAATTTTAGAAAAAAAAAGTGGCCACTTAAGCCCCCTTTTTGGGGCCCATCTTTCTGCACTTACCCAGAACATCATTTGTTTTATGGTTGCCATCAAAACTAATTGAACCTTTTCCACATATCTTAGTAGACATGTATCATCATCAAACTTTACTAGACCTCCTTCATATTTCTCAAGTTTAACAAACTTACTCTTGTCACCAATCGTATGATTTGAGCATCCACTATCAATAATCCAGTAGTTCTTCTCCTCTCTAGCATGAAAAGCAGTCATCATAGTTTCTTCAGTGTTATTACCTGCTTCTGGAGGATTTTCCTTCATGCATCTCTTAAAATTAGAAGAATTAGTTCAATCTTTAATAGCCATGAAAAAAAATCACTATCCTTGAATCATCTGCATAGTCAAATTCATCATCAGATATATTGGCATCTTCTCTAACATTATAACTTTTCTTATTTTTTTTACCTTTTTTTCTTTATTCTTGTCATTTAAAGCTTTGTTTGGACATCTTGAAGCATAATGACCAATCTTACCACATTTGAAACATTTGAAAGGCAACTTACCTTTGTATTTACCATTACCCTTTTTCATTTTCCTCACAAATTTTGCTTCAACATCATCAAGATCTGAGTCTTGATCTGATTCTCCAATATTTTCTTATTTTCTAGCCTTAAAAGCAATCTCAACTTTTGTATTACTTGTACCACATTCTCTCATTTTAAAAGTAGATATAGCACCATACAACTAATCTCTAAAGTATTGGCTTAAATCTTGAAGTTCCTCAATAGCATAAACTTTCTAACTATAAGATTTAGGCAAAGTTCTTAGTACCTTCTTTACCACTTCCTCTTCTTCAAGATTTCCACCAAGACCTTTGATGGAATTGAAAAACTCATCCACCTTTTACATTTAGCTTGTAATATTTTGATCTTCGTACATCCCCAAGTTCTCATATGTGATCTTTAAATTCTAAATCTTAGCTTGCTTAACCTTAATGTCTCCTTCATATATACTTTCCAACTTTTCCCAGATAGCTTTCATAGATTTCAAATGAATAACTTTCACAAACTCAATGTTAGAAAGACCACTTAAAAGAGCATGCATTTCTCTACCATTGTTTTCATATTCCTTTATCTCATCATTAGTACTTGGACCACTAGTAGGCATAGTATATCCAATCTCAAAAGACTTCCAAACTCCAAATCCAAGAGATACCAAGAAACCTTCCATCCTTGTCTTCTAAAAACCATAGTTTGTTCCATTAAACAAAGGAGCATCCCTCTTGTGCACCATCCTAGATCTACCTCAAGCGATTAAGATTTATTCCAAGGAACCTTGCTCTAATACCAATTATTGAATGCACACAAGACAACTGAGGGGGGGTGAATCATTTGTACATTAAAACATCCAAAACCCTCTTAAAAATTCAGATCCACATCAATGTAATCAACCCTTAATCTATTAGAATGATTTAGCATGAAAGCAAATAATAGAAAACTAAAAAATGTCAACACCATGCACAATAGAACACTATATTTACATGGAAAACCCAAGAAGGGAAAAACCATGGTGAGGATCAGCTCACAATATAAAGTAATTGCAACACTGAATATAAAAGGCTCACTACCCAAAAGAAAGAAGGGCTCACTGCTAGATTATAGAAGAGAAGAAAGAAGAATGTTACAATGATAAATCCATCTCAATGCAATAGAAAAATCCACCACAACATCACCAACACATTCACAGCCTTCCTGAAGATTGTAGGCATCTTCTACTCACTACTTCTAGTAGTCTAATTCATTGAAGTTCGCATTGCACTTCATAAATTTGCACTTCACAACTATAAAATTTTCATCACACACTTCACAACTAAATTCTCCATCAACTCGTCACTTATTTATACCTTCTTCAACCTTGAAAACATTCTCCAAGGTTGGTTATGCACCTTAATTGTGAAAATTCAAATTAGGTCGACACTAAGAATTCCTGTAGTGCAAAGGAATGAAAGAGAACCACACCACTACTTAAATCAGACCCAAATCATACATATACACCATGCCATGCTTCCATAATCACCAAAGCAAATCCATAGATAGTGTAAACACCCAATTTCATTCAAACCTATGTTAAAACCATTAGCATTTATGTACACACTTCCTCAAATCCAAAGACGACTCACGCAACATACACAACACTTTAAATACAATCTAGAATATTCCACAAACACCTTAAAATCTAACAAATTCTTTCACAACAACTTTCACCTAAAGAATGTACACACTTAGTACACTCAGATAACCTTCCATACTTTGTTACTCAAGAAACCAAATTTTGAAGCACCAAACCATCAACAGCTTTGATTATAGGTAGATATGATCATTAACAACACACTTCCAAAATTGCAAGATCGGAAACCAAACTACAGAGAAATGTGAAGCAAAACCATTTCTCCTAAACACTATTGCAACACAATTCACACACTAGTGAGCACAACTTTTTTTGTACAATGATCCAAACTAAGAAATTATGAATATAGAACCTCTAAACACCTTTGACCAACATATCTAAACCACACAAGCAGATCTTCAACCATGAATAAATACAAAGCACAACTAGAACACCACTATATACACCAAAACACCTTTGCAACACATTGTTTTCCTCTTTTATTCATTTTTTCTCAAAATCACTTGGAAACCAAGCACCAGAGACACATACTCATCAACTTCAACACTTCATCATCATTACTAAACCAACAAAATCTACAAATAAAATCTTATAAAAGCAACACTAGAGGTTGACACCAGTAGCACTTACTAATGACAACATAATTCAACTAATCAAAGTAGCAACACAACCAGTCATCAATGACAACACAAAAATAATCCTACAACAATCTCTTCCAATATTTTTAACATCAAACTTTTTGACATCAATGACAACACCAACTACTCATACTTGCAACGGTTTCTATTGTTAGACATCTCATACTACCATTTTTTATTGATTCCCCTCATTAGGTATATTTACTACGTAACATTTTAAAAGTAATCAATCTCAATGCCTTTACATTATATGTGATATTGATTCCTCATGGTCACATTCGATTGACACATATGACTAACTATTATGTGCATTGCCTCTTATTGTGCATATAGATCACTATTAAATCACATGTTATATTTATGATGTTACATTACATAATATGATGGGACACTTCACTTTAATATCATTTAGTTCTTATATTCTTGCTCACATTGCTTGGTTTTCCTATTGTGGGGGCATTCTTTATTTTTATTCTTTTGAGCAAGTGATGGGTTCAATTACACTAGCATACTTCAATGATTGTTATAATTATCGTTAACTGATTATTTTCTTATATGTTCATCATGTTCTTACATGATGACATATTTATGTCACTTTTATTATGGTTATCACATGATGACATCTTTCACATATTACATATATCTATGTTCTCTTACACTTTTGTGTTATATTATTTTAGATTGTGTACTCATTTTTGGGGATAAAATGGTGAAAAGATAATTTTCTTGCATATTTTCTTTCTCCTATCTTATGCACTTTTATGATAACATCCTTCTATAATTGGGACCAACACATTTCTATATGCGGTTATCTTACACTTTCCTCTCCTCAATTGTATATATTATAGTGCACACATCTAATATAAGGGGACATACTATTACTATCATTTTACAAGTTTGTCCATGCATTGATTAAGGGGGCCAACTTGGTTACTACTCGTCAACAACCCTAGAAACATGATGGCATTTTCCTTTTCACAATGTTTTTTTCATGGTTCATACCAACCAACTTAGCCACAACTCCATAAACCTTTCCTTACACCCATGTGCTTGTTTTCATTTGAAAGTTATTATGAAGATTTCTACAACACTACGATGTTTATGATGGTTTTTTTTGTAGTTATGTTTATGAATCAAATATGTGTTACTAATTATTATTGTGTGTGTGTGTGTAGGGTTGGGAACATGGTTGTACACAAATGAAGAAAAAATAATGGTGTATTATCCAACATATATCATATGAAAATGCTTCCCACTTTACTTTATTTACTTTAGCATACATGACTCATACAAATTTGAATTTATATTCCTTGTGTTGTACTTTTCTTAGCCATGTCTTGAGATGTATTAATTTGGTACTCAATTTGGATCAATTATGTATAAAAGCTTGAAATTGCCTTTATATCTAATCATTTTAGCCTCTATATATTTGAATATGTAAAATTTCATCAATTTACACATCTTGAACATGATTGTATTGATAGATAAGATCGTCAACGTGGTCTTACGCCCCTAAATAAAAATTCACTCCCCACTAATCTCACCCAATTCAACAATGTGAATGTTTTTTATTTGTTGAATACACACCAAATAGATTTACATTGAGCTCTAATTTTTCATATAAAAAAAACATGCCCTAATACCCAAGTTTGACATATCCTTCAATTGCCATTCATATTTTCAAAGTGAAAGGAATCATATTATTATAGATACTAGACCTTTGTATTTACATCAAAGAATGGATATCATGGCATTATTCATGAGTCATTTTATATCAACTATGTTGTTAGTCTTATGAAAAATAATATTGGGGGTCTACCTAAGTCATAAGAAAGTCCAATATTTCAACCCTCATGCATAGACTCCTAGAAAGATGTCCCTCAACACAACATCTACATTTCCCTTTTTAGATATCTCATATAGGTGAACCAAAATTCGTAAGTTTCAAGTGTTCAAATACAAAAGTTAGACAAGAACATTGCATTTATTTTTTAAATATCTAATACAAATAAACCAAAATTTACAATTTTAAAAAACTCAAATTTACAAACATAAATATATCTAAAAACTTAGACCAATAATATCAATTATCATAATATTCTACATATATTTTCAATCTTTAATTATATTATTACTCTTATTTACACATTTTAAAATCCCTCCATAATTAAAAGAAATATCAAAATTACAAAACATAAATCTACCTTAAAAACTTAGATCAATAATATTAATTTATTATAATCATTATATATCTTTCTAATCTTTTATTATATTCTTACCCCTATTTAACACTAAATAAATGAAAGCACCTATTTAGGGTAGGTCATATTTCATTTCTTGATGCTTATCCATACAAAATTATAAAGGTTTTCATGGAACCAACGTAGCACTAAAAGTAGGAGCCATACCAATGAATATGGCACAAAATCTTGCCTTATTCTACCAAACCATTATACCCAAGATGCATTATCCATTATTAAGTGGATCACAATAATCTTCAAGATTTATCAATTATTACATTGACCATTGTAATGTTAAAGATTTATCCACTATTACATTATTACGGCCAATAAGTGGAATTTATAACTGTAATAACGGTAATTAAGTCTGATGGTTTGCATAAAGAATACAAAATTAATATATTATTATAATAAAATGCATATTTTCTATAAAACTGAGATAAATGTATTTTCCATTGGAGACTGTATCATCTTGAACCAGTATTCATCCATAATGCATGAAAATCCAGGCGGAAACTTAAAAAAATTATTCTAATTGCAGCTGCATGCAGCTCGCTGCCCGTCGATCATGCCATCATCAAGGCAATAAAATTTTCAGGAATTCGGATCGGCAAATGAATTTGAACTATAACTAATTGTGTAAACTGAAATAAAATCTGATATCCTTCGCAGAAGAGAATGTACCGAAATCTACTCAATCTCTGCTAGATAACTTAAATCGCAAAGCAAAATCCTACGGGATGGTAAATTCCCAGAGCTTAAGCTTAACATTCACCTCGCAGCTCTTATCTTGAATTTTCACATCACGATTCGCCGCCAACTTATCTACAGTCAATTTACAGCGCAGGTGGACAATAATCGTCGGCGATTTCCATCCAAAAACCTTAATTTTCACAGGCACATTGATTTCTATACCGAGTGGCACCTTCGCCATCGCCTGCTGCGCATTCAAGCTCGATTTCAATGCCTGCGAGAATTGAACCCCAGACCCCGTGAGACTCGCCATGAAAACACTGGTATTCTGGTGCCCCTGGTAGAAGGCCGGGAAACCACCCGAACAGAGCTCTTTACCGGAATATAAAACCGCCAGACGATTATGCTTCAAGTAGTAAACCCCAATCTTCTTGTTAGGGTTCCGTGCGCGAACGGTAACGCCAAAAGCGGCGCTGAGGATCGCATCCGAACTAAAACTGAAGCGCTTTACGGCAATACCTTGGACGTCGTAATTGGGAATCTGGGGTTTGTACAGAAAGTACAACACAGCACCGGCAATGGCGACGATCAGGATTAAGAAAACCAGCAGAGCTACAATCCAGCAGAAGCAGCAGCAGCAGCAGTTATTCCGGCGACGGCGAGGCGGGCTGAAATATTGCGGCCTCAAAGGGCGCCTTCGCTGCGATGGTGCATTGTGCGTCTGCTGTTTGGGGTACTGAAAAACGTATGTGCCAGCGGGCGGGGGCGGCGGCGGCGAGGGCTTCCCTTTGGCTTTTGCATTCTCTGCCGGATAAATGCGCTGGTTCTCCCCCATTACTCAGTTCGCCAAACCTGTAATAAACCAGAGAGAATCGAAACAGAGCTTATTTATTCGGCTGAGAAAATTTGTGTTGTTTGGGCTGGCGGAGGGGGCAAATTTGGTGCAGAATGGCGTGGGTTGAGGGGGAAGATAATAGGTCGCCCCTGGGCCCACGCGCTTTCAACAAACACGGATCGAGCCGTGCTGTGCTGTGCTGTGCGGTGCGTAACATCAAAATCAGATATATTTGATATGTGCTACCGCAAAGCCTGGTGCGGTACCTTCACTCTGTTCCTTTTTAGACAATGGCGGTTGTTTTCCGTTCCCTGTCCCGGGCTTGGTATCTACGGGTGCCGTACATTCTGCCGGACGCCACGGCTAAGTTTAAATCTTTTTTTTTTTGTTTTTTCAATCATTATTTTTCTTTTTGAGTTTCAAATTCTGCAGGATTAAGGTTTGTACACATCATATTGTAGAGCACAAGTTAGGTGCCTCTCTCATATTGGGAGTACGAGTACAAGGAGTCCTATATATTATAAGCCATTAATGGACCCAAAAACAAATCGCCTAGTATTGTGGACTATAAAAGGACCTTTCCTATTAAAACATAAAGTCAATGGAATTTACTT
The DNA here is from genome assembly GCA_007115665.2 of Sequoiadendron giganteum. NCBI lineage: Eukaryota > Viridiplantae > Streptophyta > Pinopsida > Cupressales > Cupressaceae > Sequoiadendron > Sequoiadendron giganteum. The sequence goes on along the minus strand of CM021101.1, from coordinate 26,507,686 downwards.
ATTCAAATATTTTATACATAATTGTCTACATATGGGGATGCTAATTATTTATTTTTTAATATTTATTAGATTATTATTAATTAATGATATCAAATTTTCACAATCCATGAATATTGATGAGCTGATTTTTGGATTTGATTGTGTAATATTTTTTGCATCAACGTTTCTGATCACACTCTTGACCCATCATATAATAAAGAGCTTAAGGTAAACATTACACAATCGAATTCCACATATCAGGTGAGCAAGATTATTATTAAAAATAATCTTATTTTATATTTTAAATAATTACATATTTGAAAACTAGATTCTAAATATTATACTTATATTACTAATTTTTTAATATTTTACGTATAAGTGCTTCAAATCTTTAATTCAACTATGAAAAAAATTGTTTTTTTAAGAAAAACACTTCCACTTTTGATCAAAAAGTGAACCCATTTCTTGCACCTATCCTTTATTATTATTTTTTCATTTTTTGTGTAGGGTGTAGTCTACGTAGCCATGACGTCACTATGTGCATGTCTAGCATATGTGGAGCCTACCATTTGCTATAGAATATTCCCAAGAATATGCTATGAGAAAGCCACCTATGTGCAGCAATGGTGGTTTGGCAATTTTTTAACAATTGTTTTCCACTTTATGAGTGGTTTTATGTCAACAAAAAGTGATTTTAGAATACAGTGGCACCAAATAATATTCTAAAGGAATCTTCAAATATTGTGTTGTTGATAGCAACATGATATCGCCTTTTCCTTCCCCAACTCAACACCCCTCACCATTGGCTAGTCTATTTTTTGGCTCAATTTCAAGAGCCTTGTTCTTGATCATACAAGCACTTTTTTCTGAGCAATTTTTTTTATTCAGGGTATTTTTTTGTGCTCTATCTAGTGATGTTATACTAGTTCAATTTATTATTTGTTCTATTTAGTCTATTGTTGAGCACTATATAGTGGTATAGTCAATTTTTCTCAACTATATCCTAGAAATGTAATTTCAAATTATACCTCTTTTTGAAGATTTTTACAACAAATCCACCGTGTGGAAATTTGTAAATGCATTACATATGAAGTCTCGCATCACTATAAAGTTGTTGGGTGAAATTTTGTCTAGATAATAATGGAGGCTTTAATCTTTAATTTTTTGTCATTTTTTGAGGTTTGTAAGGTATACTTGTTCAATGTCTTCATTATCCACCTTATGGCAATAAAAAAAAAATTGGATATTGTAAGCACTATCTAATTTGTAAACACACTCGTATATAGCGCCAACTGATTTTGTGTTCCTTGGGGAAAATTTTGCACATTTATTATGTCTATTTTGTACTTGCACTAAGTTATAAAGTGTCATGGGGTTTGTGTAGTGTCTTAGTTTTTTCCATCACATCTTTGTCAAGTGAATGTCCCCCTATGACAACAATTGTTTGTGTAAATAGGTGTTTTACATATCTAGGTCTTATTTACATGTTAAGTCCACTTAGGTCCTAAGAAGGAATCTTTCTAGTTAAACATTAGTTGTCACTTATCTTATCTAGTTGGAATTTATTTAATGCTTGTGTCCTAGTCTTTTATGAGTTAGTTGTTTCATATGATAGGATTAAGACACTTGTCATGATCTTGTCTAATCTTATTCCTCACCTTGCCTATATAAGCAAGGCTTCATATGTACATTGTCATATTCATTTTGGTATTTCTTGCATCCTTAACCATAGCATGATATTTCTACTATTTCTCTCTTGTGGAAGTTATTTTGTCTTGTAAGTGAACTTGGGGTATTGAGGAGTTCACCATAAACTCCTACATGGTATTAGAGCTTCAATGTTACAAACTTCTTCTCATATCTAACGGACCTATCTTGGCGTGTTTTTTTGTCGGGTGTGAGTTAGGGTCTTGAGAACCTTACCATTGAAACCAAGGTATCAAATAAAGTCAATTTTGGCTTTCATTTCATCAAAATCTGACATATTTTGCCAGATCTACTAGGATTTGAAGGAAGGGTTTCAATTGTTAGATTTGAGGGGCTAGCTGATTTTTTAGAGCAGTTTGGGTGAAAACCAACCTTAGTGTTACATATAGAAATCCTGAGAACCTAAGGATCGACTGTCAAATTGTCAAATTTTTATATTTTTTATCGAAGCCCTAGGAAAAAAAAATTGTTGACCGTACGGATTTGTACTTGTTTGTATAGTACAGCTCTGTTGTACGGTCGATTGCAGTCACAGGTTTGGTAGAATATTCTACGACATCAAGGCTTACAATTCGGCGTCATCATCATACTCTCCTACACCATTTCTACATCACTCGCCTGTTTGTTCGTTGTCTTTTTGCAGTTATTTCTTGGTACGAAATATGTACAACAGGTTTTTATTTCACAAGATTTTTATAATATAAAAACAACTTTACATTTTAAATTTTATTGGCTGACAGTTTTTATTTCTACTGACCATTTGTGTTGCCCGAGGTTGTATGCTTCGTTGGGCCATAGTCACATGACCCACAAGAGGCCATTCCTTGGGTGACATGACTTAGGCTCACCGCTCCCCTTCAGCACCTGACTGCCACCCGTCACTGGCTATGTTGGTGACTAGGTGGCGCAAGTTTTTTAAATTGAACATATCCCTATGGTCATACAACAGACTAGATTCCAACCCCTAGGGGGCTTAATATTTGCACCTATTTAGTTTACACATGCCCTCTTCTAGGCCTTTTTTCGTTTTGTTATAACTTGCAATCCAGGAGGCAAAAAAATTCAAACGAGATATTGTTGGAAAGTTGGTTTCATCAATTTTACAATGGTTCTGGTTATTTTTAGAGATTTTACTATGGCATTTATTACTATTTGAAGTAAAATCTTATTTTTTGGCTCTCAAGCTCATAACTTTTTTCCACGATCTCTGATTTTCACGATTCTTGCAACATTGGAAAGGTATTGAGGAGCTCTAAATTGTCATGCATACAAAAAAAATTGTATCTATCCTGAGTATATCGTTATTTCAGTTCTTTATCGATGGTTTTCCTAGAGATTACTTGGATATTTTGACAGTTGGAAGGGTACAATTTTGATCTTTGCACTTCATTTCAATTCTAGATCATTTTTCAATCAACTGTTGATTCACAGATTCCAAGATTGTGTCAATTTGAAATTTTTTCAATGTTCCTTACCATCAGGTCTGTTGTTGCCTTATCATGCTTCCGACCTGAGTCCTCGAGTTACTTTAATATGGTTTCTAGCATCAAAGTTATATTTCCTTTGCTTGTCAAATTAAGGATTCCAGTGTTACTCCACAAGTGTGCTTCTTTGCAGTAGGTTATCTCATTATGGGGGGACTATATGGTATCTCTTGTCATCCTTCGTATGAAGGCAGATTGAATGGACTTGTGATGGATAGTTTCATTGAGGGTGGGAGTTGAATGGTCTCTTCTTCATCTCTTATGGAGGGATTTTTCCTTCAATGGGGTTTTGTCCTCTCATTTTTTATGGAGAGCATTATTGTATTTATCTCTCTTTCGAGGAGTTTTTTCCCAATGGGTTTTCTCCTTTTGTCTATATGTGAGAGATTAAATTTTCATTTGTACATGGGTACCTAACATGGCCTCGTAGTCGGGGCCCATCTTTGTGTCATTTGGATAAGTACTCCCTAAGTTGTACTTAAGGGGGATTATTGGTGTAAATAGGTGTTTTACCTAGATATACGTCCTATTTACATGTTAAGTTCACTTAGGTCCTAGGAAGGAATCTTTCTAGTTAAGCATTATTTGTCACTTATCTTATCTAGTTGGCATTTATTTAATGTTTGTGTCTTCGATTTTTATGAGTTAGTTGTCTCATGTGATGGGAATAAGACACTTGTCATGATCTTGTCTAATCTTATTCCTAACCTTGCCTATATAAGAAAGGATTCATATATACATTGTCATATTCATTTTGGCATTTCTTGCATCCTTAATCACAACATGATATTTCTACCATTTCTCTCTTGTGAAAGTTATTTTTTCTTGCAGGTGATCCTGGGGTGTTGAGTTCACCATAAACTCCTACAATAATTAATCCTTGTGATTCTTGCCTCATGCATGTGTTTCTTTGTTTTTCACACCCTTTTTATTATTTATTGTACATCATATTATAATTGATCTTACATTCTACGTTCTCTTGCACATATGTACCACATTTTAGTTGATCTTCATGTATCTCTATGTTGTTAACATTAAGGGGGGTATCATCACATGGCTATGTGAATTCTTCCTTAGTTTTAGTGTAGTAGTGGAGAAACCTTCTACATTTTTATTTGATCATCATTTGTGAGATTATGATACTTATGTAAAGCACTATGTACATTTTAGCAGTGTACCATAGGTCACTCATGTGGTGTTTTTGTACTATTTGACCATAGTACTGTATACATCTTCAACTTCATAGAGTGTTTTTCCTTTGTCATCTATTTATTCATGGTTGAGTAGTTCACTAAATTTCACTCATGTGGTGTTTTGTATCTCTTATCTTAATCTATAGTCATTAGAGATTCATTGATTCTAGCAAAGGCCATCACTTCTTTGATAGTCTTTACAACTTCTACATACTTCAAGATTCATATCTTTCTCTCTTTTGGAAAGGAAGTATTTTTCCCATAGGGTTTTCTCATTTTCTCTATTTATGAGAGAATTATTTGTACATGAGTACTTTATTAGGCCTTGTTCTTGGGAATAATATTTTTAGTGTTCAAATTTCTCCCTAGTATCACTTAAGTGGGGAATCTTGTTTCTTGCACTCACATCCCATTTTAATTTTCTTAGAAAAATGAGGACCCCCTTTTTCTCTTCTCTTTCTTCTCTTTCTTCTCTTTGTTTTGCTTCCTCCCTATCCTCCCTTTTTTTTCTTGGTTTCTTCGTTTTCTTCTTTTTCTTTCCCTTTGGGTTTAGTTCATCAGATTTTTGGGGTTTCCTAGGATGGCATGCCATCCTTGTTGGTCCAACCCCTTACATCTATTTTTTCCATCATCTTTCATTTTGAAATTTAAACCACTGATATTCCCTTAGTTGGTATGTATTTCAACACTCCCAACTTTCAATGCTTGATGGCAACGGTGTCTTGTTGTCTCATTTTTCCAACCTACTAGTGTATTTAATTGTGTCACTACACATTAAATGGGTATTAATGCATCATTTTAAGTGGATTTAAATGGGAGAATGAATGGTTTTAATTATCATTTGAGCATTGTTGAGTTGAGTTCATTGTGTGCTCTATATTTCTACAAAACCTCCCTTACAATTCAAATATGCATCCCTCACAGTTGTTTATGCTCAGACTAGTTCGATTGTCATCACATTATTTTTGTTTCATTTATTGTGGTGGAATTTGTGTATTTCCCTATTCATTATCCCTATTTTTGCTTCCACGTCCTTTCTTCCTTGTGATATTTTTTAGGTAATCTCAAGAGACTTTGTGAATTTCACTTTATTTCTATGGATTTTCTTGTATTTACGCGTGGTTTCATCATTGTCGTGATTCATTTGGGTTGAACTTTCTTTTATTTTCCTTATTTTTGTTTGTTTTGTTGTGTTCCTATTTCTTCCCTCTTTGGTTCGTTCATTGTATTTTTCATTTGGTCAACCTATGGAATCTTGTGTTATCCTAGTACTTTGATCAAGGATATTTATGATATCATCATATGCATTATCAGGTCTCTGATTGCCTTTCCAATTTTTGTTTTGGAAAGTAGGGTGGAGTGTTTCCAATTTTCCTAGCTTCAAGGGTGTCCTTTCAAAATTTGGCTTAGATTTTCAGTCAATAGGTATTAGTAATATCTCTTAGACCAAGTTATTCAATAGACCTCAAGCCATAGTCCCGACATCTAGTATCCGATGAATACCTTTAAGGATTTGACTGAACAGCTTCAGATGTTGGACATCGGGGGGATCCTTTAACATTTATCCTATAAACTTCAAACAAGAGTTAATCCAGATTCCCGACTTTTAAAACTTGAGGAACTTTTGTGCTTTCATTGGCACTGTTTCGTCTTATCAGGCTTTGGGAATAAACCTTAATCTATACCTAAAGATAATTTCAAACAACATAACCTATGAAATTTTGTAGATTCCTTACTAATATCTAGTAAACCTAGTGGAAATCACACAATTCAAAGGGAAAACCTAGCTAAACAATCCACTTGAACCTTTGAAAAGACCTTCATTGAATTATTGACCAAGGCTAGTAAACTTGTGATGGTAGTGGCATTGTATGTTCTTTCAAAGACTTAAGATTACCTAATTCATCCTAGTACAAGTGTTACACTTTCTTAGAAACTATAAAACTACAAAACAATAAAGGAAGTAATGTTGGCACTATTGCTACAGGTACCTACAGTATAAGACTGTAACTAATTACTGTCAAGAAATGAATGTTGGTATTTAACTAATACTGATAATTAAACCTACACTACACTCTGAAGTACAAAAAACTCAAGCAATTACAGTATAATTGTGAAAAAAGCATTATTCATGAATCTATTAATGATTGTAACACAAAGGATCTATTTAACATAACCTGCATTTATGAAGTAACTACTAAAACAAAAATGAAATAATAGAAAATGGAGTGAAGGACAATTACCTTGAGTGGTCCTTGATCAAGTGATTTTCTTTACTAATCTAAACCCAAATCTAACTCACTAGATTCAACACAATCATAATAATGCAAAATCATTCATTGCACAACTCCAGAATATCACATAAGATTATGTTGAAAGATCTTATTCATGAAATCATCATTGAACAATAAACATTGTTTGCATAAGGAAAAACAACTAATTGAAAGTATCTGGTAAATTCTATAGTTTCTCTTGAACAAAAATCAGCTAACTGACTATCTCCTAACCTCAACCATTGAGCCATACATATAGGCACGGTGGATTTTATTAAAATAGGACTCTAATCTGAAACCATAAATCACCACTCCCTAGATATCAGAGCGTGATAAAGGCTCAATAATATAAATTGCAACTGAAAAGGAAGAAGAGTCCAAGTAGGATTATGACTCTATTGTAATAGAACTAGAATGTTGAATGCTCAAATTAGTTATGTTAGAATCCCAATTGTAACAAGGTTCTTCTCCTCCAATATCTTTATTGAACATCATAATAATGCGTAGTCATCTTCATTAAGTGCCTCCATGTTGTATTTGTTGCTTTGCATTTATTTTGGAACCTCCCTTGTTTTGTTGTTCAGGAACGTTTTTGGTTGCGGGTTGCATCTCGTAGTTGTTGTGGTCTATAGTCTACTCCTTCTAGCTACAAATAGTTAGTTCACAAAAAATGCACACGATACTAACAACCATACCTAATCATATATAACAATTACATTTCATACATATCCACACATAAATTATGCAATAACCATCATATCATAACCATATTTCCATATACTTTAAATTAGGTTCAAGGTTGCATAATAAGCATAAAAGATAGCATAGTGTAGGAATATGTATAATATAAGTGTTTGGTAATATCTATGAACTTGCATAAAAACATAAGAAAACTATCTAATGACTGGACCCATCATTCCCCCAACTACCCATTTTCTTGTCCTCAAGCAAATTAACTAGGGTTGGAGATTATAGTGTAAAGTGATCTCCCTGAATTCTACAATAGTATCCACTCCTTTGAATTGTTTTAAATAAAATCCTTTATAACATGCAAGTCTTTTCATTCTAATAATTTCAGCCCTCTCACATTCCTCATATTTGCCTCCTGTCCAATGTGGTATCAGATAAAGAATTGTTGGTGGCTGGAAAGTGGGTGGTTCCCATTCAACTCCTTTATCCTAGGCAACATCCATATACCTGTGTTTTCTCTCAATATTATCCATAAAATTTTAAACATGGTGGGGCTCTTTCCTTTGTAATTCAAGAGTTAAATTATCCCATATTTCATTCACAAACCTAGAGAAATGATGAGCAAGTCCAACCTTCAATATTTGTATTCCTTAATAATCCTCCATTCTCAAATTCATGATCGTCTTGCCTACACCTTTGTGATCCAAAATTTCTAACCATTCTTCTATGATCATATTGAGGTTGTTAGATTCCTTATTAGAAGAGCAACCGATTTCTCTCTCTCCATATATTCTTCCATGATTTCACCCCTAAACTTTTCATTCCTGAAATGGGATGCTAGTGCCCTTAATTGTAAATCCCCTACAAATATTAAGGGATTCCATTATATACCTTTTGGCACTACATAATTATGCAAATAATATTCATATAATTGATCTTGTTCTTCTGGTGTGGCATAAGCAAAGACATTTAGAAAATCAAATTTTCCACTCATTGAAACTGGTCGATTATTTATCATTCTATTGAACTAGAAACTTAATATTTTTTCTTCAAAAGAAGAGCATAAGTCCTAGCTAGGGGTCTACATCTGAAAATCTAGATAGCTTTATCTACTACCTCTTCCACCTTGGCTGCTAATGTTTTTAATTCAATATCCTTACCCTCTATTATTCTAGTATGTTCTATAATTATTGCTTCTTTTTCATTCTTTCAGTTCTCTGTTTGTTTAGAAAATTCTTGAGTAACCTTCCACAATTGATATCCTAGGGACAAGGTTGTATGATAATTTGGAGTTTTTGTGGTAGGGGGCCTCTTGTTTTCTATTGGAAGCTCTTTATTCCCTGCTTTGACTAGGGCAAGTTGTGCCAATAGGTCTAACTTAGTCCCATGTCCATATGTTTGTAACTTTTCCTCCAACTCCTGTATCTTTATTTCCCTTTCTTTGTCCCTTTTTTCATAATTCTTGACCAGTTCCTCAAGCTATTTGATCCTTTCTAATGCTTCTTCCTCATCTTTCAAAAACTGCTCATCACCAACCCCTGTGTATTCAAAATCCTCACTATCGGGGCTAACTGGGGTTCTCTTCGGGGTTTAATTGGCAACAAAAATATCCTTTGAGTCTAAGTTTGAGGTAGTAGATATATACCATTTCCTAGGAACATGCACAATTTCAGACACATTATCTTTCAATTCTAAATCAATACCTAGTGTCACAACATCTTCTTTGTGTACCTTATCCCTTGATTCCTCTTCTAGTTTCTCAACACTTCCCCTCATGGCACCTTTCTTTCTCAAGCGACCTGAATGCCTTGGTGGGTTAGATTTCTTTTTTTGAGTCCCTCTTTTTATGCACCTTTAAATGTGTAGAAGAAGAACTACCTCTCTTTTTCTTGGTCTTAGGTGTTCTAGAGGATGTTTTGATCTCTTTAGCTGCAAGTTGGTTAGATGCTACATGTGGTAATCCTTGCACACTTTTCTCCTCTGGTTTGCCTCTATTGCAGGTAGGTGAACCAATAGGTGAAATAAGGAGAATTTCCCTTAAGGATGTAGCAGGTGAATCTAGGTTTTTAGGAACTATTGGTTCCTCGAGAATATAGTTAATATCTTTACAAATTAAAAATATCTCCCAAGAAACATGTGGATGTTGAACCCTAAGTCTCCTTTTCACTAACAAGGTTACCAAATAGTAGTGTGACAAAGTTAAATCATTTATCCTCCTTTGGTATTCAAACCCCATTCTTTTTAGAAAATTGTAAAGGAAATTAGGTACATTGACCAATCTATTGTGACGGAGATGACTTAGTTACTTAAAATGCATAGTATACAGAAGGGATTTTCTATCGTCACAAGTGATATACTTAATAATATAGGAAGCACAAGAGGCCCATACCCAAGGAAGTGACGATCTCTTCATACCTTGTGATGATGAATCAAGGTTTTATCCTACCTCCTTGAACTCATCTCTGGCAACTACTACATTCACTCCAACAAGGAATTCAACTCCATTCCTCAATAGACTAGACACTTCTACAATTACAGCCTTTGAAGTGTCTAATCTCAAGCCTTTGAGAGTGGCTTCATCATGTTGTAATGTAGTTGCAAATTTCCTTGTCATGTCTTCATTAAATTCTATCAACTTTAGGTAGTACGACCATCCTACCCTCGTGAAAATGGGTAGAACTAACCTGTCCTCCAATATTTATCTGTGTTGATGGCTCCCTTCTGACAATGTCACCTCCCATGATGAAATATCCTTAACTCTACTCAAATATTTGGAAATTCAAATCAAAATTGATTTCAACCACCCACAAACCGTCTCTATCTGCTACACTTGCAAGCACTTCTTTCATTGTAACTTCAATTTTTATGTCCCTTCCTCCTCTATTCTAGCTTAACTCATCTTGAATTGGATTCAAATTGGCTCAAAATCTAGGGAATTGACAATGAAAAGGTTGTAGGTGCAGAAAGGTATCAAGGCAAAAAGGGTTTGTATGGTTTTTATGTGTTTTTCTTTTGGTGGCAAAAACAAAATTTTAGAATATATATTATTCCCCTGACTTAAAATCTTGAAATGACCTCACTTCAATACATGTGACTAGGCAGAGGGTATAATTAGAGAATATGGAAATAAGTTTAATAAGTGCAAAGCATGCTAAAGTTAAATTCATAAGTACATAATGAAAGCATTGAGAATCCATGTTAATTATAGAAGTTATTATTCGTACATGTCGGATGAGGTAAACATAACTTCGTGTGTGTGAAGCTATTGGAAGAGTGTCTACAACATGAGTGTGATTTGACATTAGTTAATTGCAATGTGGAATTGAAATGAAAGGTTGGCATGTGAAAATAAAAAGGCTATGGGATGTATATTATATGAGCTATGAAATGACTTTTCAAATGCTTGAAAAATCATGATGGGCGATGTGGAGTGCGATGGTGAAGGTGCATCTATTGATATGACAACTAAAGGCTACATGTGTGGAAAAAGTGGAATGAATTTAGAGGAACTGCAATTAGTTTGGCATAATTTTTTGAATTATCGGATAGGTAGTGGTTGTAGGTACCTTCATGAACAGGTGTCAAACTAAAATTTTATTTATGATGCTACATGTCCCTGTTGCATAATGAAGTGGTCTTCAAGAATATTGTTCATTTTGGCACCTATGTTGTGTGTGCACATGAAGTAGGATAATAAATTATACCTTAGTGCCCTCAAGAGGTGAGTTGTGTAGCTCATCTACTGAGTCACTATGAAAACTGGTAGTATTCATTGTTGATTTGTTATCTTGTGATATATTTTCTATGTCTGAACCATTTTTTTGACCATATAGATGCATTAGAGAAAGAATAAAATCATCTTTCTAATTTGGCTTCTTGTATATCTTCAATTTGTGTACATTGACTAATAGTGTGAATCTAACTGCATCTATGGTTTGTAGTTTAACTGCTCCATTGGGAAATACCTATTGGATTTCATAGGTTCCCAACCATCTAGATTGTATATTCCCCTTATAATCTTTGAATCTGGAATCATACAATAAAGCTCGGTCACCCATATTGAATTCTTTAGTTTTGATAAACTAATCATGACATTTAGTCCTTTGTTTTTGAATTATCTTTGTGTGATGCATGACCTCCATTCCATTTCTAAGTCAATTTTTTCCCTAAGTGTCTTGTACTCAAACTCTATTAGCGAGAACTGTTGTTTTACCATAGACTAGTTCATAAGGTGTGAAACCTATAGTTATTTTCCATGTTGTTTTGTAGGCCCACATTGCTTCAAGTAATCTAGATGCCTAGTATTTCCTATGAATTTGTATTGTTTTGATCAAAATGTTCTCGATTTCTCTTTTTGTAACCTCCACTTGCCCATTGGCTTGTGGATGATAAGATGTTGATTTTCTATGTCTTATTTAATATTCTTCAACCAATTTAGAAATGAGTTTAGAAGTAAAATAGGGACCTTGATCAATTACAATTTCTCTAGGTACTCCATACCTAGTAAAGAAGTCTTCATACAAGAACTTAGTTGCATTCCCATCTCTTGCAAACTGTAATGCTTTGACCTCAACCCACTTTTTCAAATAGTCTATACAAACCAAAATGTACTCTTTGTTATTAGATTCTAGTGAAATTGGGTCAATGAAGTCAATCCCCCATTTTTCAAATGGTGCTAGTGCTATCTATGGTTGCAAAGGCATTTCATCTATCCTTGTTAGTCTTCCCATTCTCTGACATCTATCATAGCTCTTGGTGTACTTTACTAAATCCTTATGGAGAGTTGGCCAATAGTAACTTGTTAAGATCTTAAATGTTGTCCTTTTGGCTGCAAAGTGACCCCCACAGGACTCATCATGGAAATTTTGTATACTTTCAAAGACCTCATCTTCTCTTATACATCTTCTCATGATATTATCTGGACCGGTATATAATAGGTAACTAGCTACCCAAGAGTATGGAAATCTTTCATGCACCAATTGCCTCTTTTCTCTAGGAGATAAATGTGATGGTAGTTTCCCTACCACTAAGTGATTTACAATATCACCAAACCATGGTGTTTGTAAAGTAAGAGAAAACCAATTCTCATATGAAAAAGATTCATCCACAACACCTATTTGTGTAGGAAATCTAGACAGAAAATCAGCCACCACATTAGCTTTACTTGGCTTATCCACTATTGTTATATCAAACTCCTATAGTAAGAGCAGCCATCTGACTAGTCTCCCCCCAACTACAGGTTTGTTCATTAAGTACCTTATGGCAGTATGATATGTGTGGATAAAGATTGGATAGCCATTACTATAATGCCTAAACTTGTTGATAGCATAAACAACTACTAAGATTTCTTTCTCTGTGACGATATAGTTAAGTTCAGCTCCTTGTAAGTTTGTGTTGATGTAGTAGATAGCATATTTCTTATTACCTTATTTTTTTCCCAATACTGCTCCTATAGAAAAATCTAAAGCATCAATGTGTATATGGAAATTTAGTGTCCATTTTGGCCCTCTCAAGATAGGTGCTTTTGTTAAAGGTGTCTTAAGTGCTTCAAACGAGTGCTAACATTCTACAATCCAGTCAAATTATATCTCTTTGGTGAGAAAAAAAACAAGGGTGCTACAATTTTAGTGAAGTCCTGGATGAATCTCCTGTAGTATCCTACATGTCCCAAAAATATCTTGACATCTTTTTGCTTTTGTGGCATGGGAATTGTAGAGATGATCTCAATCTTGTTGGGATCCACCTGAATTCCTTCACTTGAGATAAAGTGCCATAGAGCAATCCCTTGAGTCATCATCATGAAACATTTCTCATGAATCAATGATAGATTATGTTCTTTACACCTTTTCAAAACCTTTTATATATTGTTGAGTGCCTCTTCATATGTTTCTCCATAGGTAGTGAAGTCATCCATGTAGATTTCCATGGAATCATGAGCATAATCTTAGAAGATACTTAGCACTACCCTCTAGAAATTGGTTGGGGTATTACATAGTCCAAAGGGAAGAAAAAAATAGGCATATGTAGGGCATGTAAATATAGTCTTATCCTAGTCCTTTGGAGATATCTTTATCTAGTTATAGCCACTAAATCCATCTAGGAAGGAGTACTTTTTTCTTGCTAGGTAATCAAGCCCTTGGTCAATGAAAGGTAGGGGAAGTGATCCTTTATAGTGGTCATGTTTAGCTCCCTATATTCCACACATACCCTCCATTTTCCTCCTTTCTTAGGGATGATAACTAATGATGACACCCATTAGCTATCAAAAATAGGATAAACGAAGCCTGCATCAAGTAGTTTTTGGAGTTTAGTTTTAACTATCTCTCTTAGGGAAAGGTTCATTCTCCTTTTGGGTTGTCTAATTGGCTTAAAAACATCATTTATATAGATCCTATACATATATAGGTCTGGGTCAATCCCCTTCATTTCATGGTAGTCCCATGCAAAGGTTGTTGTGTGTGCTTGCAACATAGTGTTTAGGGAATTTTATTGTTCTTTAGTTAATCCATTGTTGATGTTCAAAAATTTACCTGGCATGATTTCCCATGTTTTTATTTTGATTGCACAGATGAGAGATCAAGTCCACTAATATTGGGGACACATTGTTGTGGCAAAATGGAATGGAACAATTGGGATACTTCTTTCGATGAATTTGCAGGTATAATATTATGAAATGGATCTTACAAACATGGAAGGTAGTCTTTTTGTTAAGGTCCCTACCACATTTATTCTATATGATATGGTAAATTAAGTCATCCTCATCTTGGGTTACTAACAAGGGGGTTGTGTTCTATAGTCATGAGAGTTTCCAAGGAATAGTGGTCTTCTTCATCCAAGGTAGGCCAAATAGTTTGCTCTAAGTTTTCATGAGGTTGGGCTGGTGGATGGAGAACCATTTTCTTGGTCACAGTCCCATTGGATATTATCATGTTCTCGGACCTACAATCTATGAATGCATTATTTGTAGCTAACTAATGAGACAGAAAAATGTCTCATCTATTAGCTAAATTAGTATTTTCTTCAATCAAAGAGAAGCGGTGTGTTGTTTGAATGATGAGGGAAGTGGGGGATTTTCAGCAGTCGAGATTTCATCATATCTTGAAAATTATGATCTACGTTCTTGATATTTTTGGACAAAAATTAGCAAACAAGAAGGCAAAAAACCCATTAAATTTCACGAAAACCCAGTTTGTGGTTTGAGAGAAAACTTCACCAGTCCATGTGCTGAAATTTCTTCATTCATTTGTTTTCTGCTCTAGAATCTCCAGAACTAAGTAGGATCTAAGTGAAGGATAAGTATGATAGAATTTATGAAGAGGTTGAGTAGTTAAGGGATAGGAGTTGGAGCTTTTGAAAGCAATAGTTGCAAGCATTAAAGGAAATTGGAGTGACTTGGACAAAAGTTGAGAGAATATAGGGGTAGTTGCAAATATCTAGGGAGTTGCTTGACCCAGTTTATGGATAGTTGAGAGCATATAGGAGAATATTTAAGATTTTTGATGATAGAAGAGGTCAAGGAAGGAATTTTTCAGCTCTCTAACACCTTTTTGGAACTTGTTTAGGGGTTGCAAAATAGGCATATTTGTTTTGGATGACCAAAGGAGATTGACTCGGCAAGATGAAGAAAAGACTTATCTTTTCCCCTCCAACACATGTTCTTATCTTCTAGCAAGTTTTTGCGAAGCTATAAGGCTCATCTTTCAAAAAATTGTTTTGGGGAAGAGTTTCATGAAATAATATAGTTCAGTATTTTAGCAATAGTAGTTGTTTGTAGTTTCATTTCTTGGCAATCATTTCATTTCCAGTATTTCCATTTACAAGTTTCTTAGGATAGATTTGATTCCAACATTTCACTTACAATAATTTCATTTACAGTTCTTTACATTTCCAATATTTCTCTTTACAAGTTTCTTAGGATAGATTTAATTCTAGCATTTCATTTACAAGCTCTTAGATTAGATTTGATTCCAACAATTTCTTTCATGCATTGCTTTTCAATTTTGTTTGTAGAAAAAGAATGGCATGCAAATGATTTATTCTCCCTCTTGTATATCACCATGGAAATTGCCTTGGATTGACATTTATAATTAAATGATGAGGACTGCAGTGACCCTTATCACTAACCATGGTCTGCCTAAAATAAGTGGATATCCTACAAGGTTGACCTTTGGCCACAAGACTATAAAATTTGCAAGATACTCCCATGAATCTAATGCAATGACTAAGTCCTCAATGATCCCCTTAGGTTTCACTATTGACCTATCTTCCAATTGTAAAACAATTGGTGTAGGTCAAAGGTTAGCTAGTTGAAGTAGTTGCATTGTCTCCTCAGTCACGACATTAATTGTTGTCCCTAAGTCAATCAAGGTATTCTTGATAAGTGTCCCATTTATCTTAATATCCACTACTGGACTTCTAGATTCAGTATATTTAGGGACAGTTATATTCCTTAGAATAATATCAGCAAGGTTCCCTAGGACATGAACTTTATGAGGGTCCTTACTCTTTCTCCTCGGTTTCTTAAGACAAAGGTCTTTTATTGTCTTTGTATAGATTGTTATATCCTTGATAGCATGAATGAGGGGGATTTTGATACTGACATCCTTAAGTTGGCCTAATAGGTATGTCTCAGCTTGGGTATGATGTTTTTGAATGGCTAAATGCTCAGGGAAAGGGGGCTCTAGACTTGAGGTAGTTTGGTTTACCTGATTTGACCTGGACTTCAAAGGTGAATTGTCTAAAGCTTTAGTTTTGGATTCTTCATTCACCATATTAGTGATTTGAGGGGATGAAGGTCCAGCTAGTTTTTTCATTGACCTGAGGTGGGAATCACTCACCTCTACCCCATAAGTGGGGTATTGTATAGCCTTGTTAATATATGTTTGTTGGGCAGGCTTCTTATTGGGGTTAGGTGCAGGTTGGGTAGGTAATTGTGGTGTTCTTGGAGGCTGAGATGTTGGGTTTGATGGATTGGGCATGATGACATGTTGTTGTGGCTGAGAAGGCAACAAAGGTTGTTGGTAATTCATATTTTGGTGTTGCCACTACCGGCCCTTTTTCCATTCTGGTTGCCACTGATTTTGCTACACTGGCCATTGAGGGTTATAACTGGCACCTTATAAATTTTGTTGTAGCCATACATTTGGTTGATGTTGTTTCCAATTTTTTTGAGGGTTTTTCAATTGCTGAGGGTTTTTCCATTGGTTTTGGTTACTTTTCCAGGGCTAAGAATTCCAACTAGAAAAAATTTGATTACCAATTGGAAAAGATATATGGAAATTTAGAGGGTCTTGTGGCATACCTTGTATTGGTTTTCATGGCCTTCTTGTTGAAATGTATAATATTTGTCCATCCTCTCCTTTCAGTGGTTGAAACTCTAGTTTCTCTTATTTTCCTTTTGTAATACTGGCCACCCTTTTGCACTTGCAGTTGGCTTTTCTTTGTTTACAATTGGGGCAATATTCAGTAAGCATTGCTTCAACCTCCTCCCACTTCTTCTTTACATGTAGAGTGTCTAACTAAGTAGCTAGATGACGTATAATATATTCCTTCATGTTGGACAATGTATACACCTAAAAATGGTTTGGAGCATCCGATTAATTAAATATGAATTATTTGATTAATTATCCTAATTTCCTCTACTTTTGAATAAATAGAAATATTTATTTATATAGTTCACATCTAAAAATTCATCTTAATTAAGTAAACAAAATTAAATACTTTGTTTTATTTAATTATCATTTCCCTATTTTATTCTATCACATCAATCTTAAATTAATTAAATAAAGATCAAACACTTTATTTATTAATTTCCATATTCTTCTATCTAATTTAATAAACAACTATCCTATAGTTCATTTTATTAAATTATTTATTCCTCTTTTGCTAATTTAAATAAATCAAAATATTTGAATAAAGGCATAAAGAATATTCCATCTATATTCTCTCAAAAATGAATTAGATATCCTATGTCTAATCTATGTCTAAAATATGTCACAATTAATGCTTTGAAACTTCACGGGAAGTTTTGGAGACAAATTAGAGGCAAATTCCAAATTCTTCTCTCAATCCTCCTCCATCAATCCTTCCTCTTCTCTTGCCTGGTGTTTTCATGGGTAGAGAAAATCACCAAAATTCTCTCAATCTCCTCCATCGTTCACCATTCAATCCTTCAGATTGAATCCAAACCTCTCAATGACTTCCCTGTGCATTTCTACAGCTAGGAAATCTATGAATACAGCCTCATTGAACCAAGAAAAGGATCCAAATAATCTAACTTATGCACTCTTACTCTGTAGGAATTCAAGCACATCAAGCATCAAGCATCCAATATCCAGCAATAAAGCTTTTCATACTATGGTTGCCTCCTGTAGCTGCAATTATCTGTTTCATGTCAATTTCATGCTAGTTTAATTCATTTATCATCTAGTATTATCACATTTAGCTCCATATCATTGCATTATCACCCATCTCGTTCTTTGAATTGTCATTTTAACAATCATAGTGCATTCACGATCTGAGAGCCATTTTGATTTAATAAATATTTGGAGATAGAGAACAATATGACGCTTTCAATAGATTATTGCTTTGAATTAGTTCAATTTGATTTATCTATGATATAATGTCTTATTAAGAAGTGTTTTGTGCTTTACACCTTATTCACACTTACAATTTATCAGGAGCAAAAATTTTGTTCATTTCTCCAAAAGGACACACCATTCCAAAATCATATAGATTAATGTTTCAGTGTACAAATAATGTGGCAGAATATGAAGCATTAATCATTGGGGTCAAAATAGCAATTCAGTGGAAGATCATGGACTTACAGGTATATGGGGATTCTCAACTAGTTATTTATCAAGTAAATGACGAGTATCAAATAAAATATGAAAATTTGATGCCCTACAAGCAAAAAATAGATAATCTGAAGCAGTCCTTTGTCAGTATCAAGTTTGATCAAATTCCAAGGGCAGAAAACAAGTTGTGGACACTATGGCTACAATTGCTTCCTTACTGCAGTTGCCTGAGAAGCGAGTTTGTTATGAGTTTATGGTAGAACAAGTATCATGTCCTTCCCACAATAATCCAGAATCCACTGGTCGCGCCCATAAAAGGATATAGAAGTCATGGTAAATCCTAACCTGGGAATTGGACATTCCAGCATGTGACTAACATCTTCTTATGGTCATTCATTTATTTTTCAAACTAGGGAACGTATACTTGAAATGGAGCGGCACTGTATGTGCACTAAGAACTAGTTTTAGCCATAACTTTCTAGAAGTAAATGCTCGAAATGAATTCTAATTCTGATGCAGGGACATGAAGTAAAGTCTTACTAACTTGAACATCACTTAACTAAAGCAGGAATCATAATAACAATTACTGGAAACAAAAACCATGAACTGGCCTTATGTTGCAGGAACAGACACATGGATGGATTCCTTATGCTGCAGGAACAGTTTAAGATTGAGTTTGCATCAAATCTTATGGAAATGGAATTCTAACAGAAAGCAAATAGTTAACTACAGATACTCACTAAGTGGGCCCCCTTAGCAAGTATCAACCAATTACGCAGGAATAGAACTCATAACTTCATCAGTTTTTATTCATACTTCTGAATCTCATACATGGCTGTTGCTTGTAAGAAACTTAATGCAAAGCTTTGTTCTTCATTATAACAATAAACAATTACAATCTATTGTATCTCTATGCTCTAGTCTAAACTCTCTTTTGATCAACCTTGTTCACTCGCGCAGGAGGAACCTTTATTTAAAGAAAAACGACTAACTAACTAATCAACTAACAAAGGAAGTCACGGGTATAAATGCCACCTGAGACGAAGGAACAGACTTCATAAATGCGAGTCTATCCGCTCAACTGTCTCAGAGGAAATCTAGAGCTCCACTCCTTCCTAGATCGATGATCCATTTGGTTCTTTCCCAAAGACTCAGACAAAAGAATCTGTGCTTTGAATGGCTCCTTCGCTGGTGCGCTGAAGACGACCTTTTCTCGTGATTTTTGCTATGTATTGACTTGTTCATATCAGCTCCAACAACCTGTAAAACACATGGCAACAGAGGCACAAGAATGCATGCACCCATAATAGCACGACATTCTTCATTAATCACATGCATTCAATTCATCTTACTTATTCAAACACTACATTCATCACACCAGTCAATTGGGAAGTCAAAACAGGGCTATGATTATAGATAGGCTAAGGTATTTATGCATCAAAAGTATAGGATTTCTTATCATCAAATACTACCCATAAACATTAAAATTTTGTAACCATAGAGTTTAAACATTCATAAAAAGAGAACAAGAGTTTCTAAATTTGAAATCATGACATCCAAATTATAGCCATATTATGGGCTCATCATCTGCCCCCTACTTTATCCAATGTTGGTCCTCCAGCATTAGTCTTCCTGGTTGTATCTCGAAAATCCGTAGGAGTTACATGGCCATGTAATGCAGTCCCAAATCTGAAGTAAAAACCCCTGCAGTTCTGTCATCTTTCATATCTTCTGGCCTCTGTGTCTTCATTGAGCTCTGTGGCATGATAAAGATATAATGGCCAAAGTAAAGTAGGAGGTCTAAATGTTAGTGGCATCCATAATTCAAATCTTTTCTGGAGGCCAATCTGCATGTATCTTTCGGACCCTCTAAGAGCTGCTATCAAATGCAGGGGACTATGAGGCTCAGACTTCTTCAAACCAACCGTCAACTTTTCCCATCTGGTTTTGCTCTTAGAAGTTGCAAGCTTCCAGAATGAATATGGTTGGTGCTTGAACTCATCATAGACTTGTTTCCTCAAATCAAATATCCTCATCCTGGCTGTAGGATCATAAAAACCATACGCCACAGAATACCAAGCCCTCATAAATTCTTTGGGATCTGTGCTTTCTGATCTCAAGGGAAGAGGTTCTTT
This sequence comes from Sequoiadendron giganteum, assembly GCA_007115665.2. Lineage (NCBI taxonomy): Eukaryota > Viridiplantae > Streptophyta > Pinopsida > Cupressales > Cupressaceae > Sequoiadendron > Sequoiadendron giganteum. Next base: position 26,487,429 of record CM021101.1, on the reverse strand, counting down.
TCATTCAGTCTCCTCATAGTCTTCAGATTGCCTTCCATAATTAGCTTCATTCGCTGCCCAGGACATTAGTGATTTTAAATGGATGTCACCAATAAACAAGAGTGGATTCCACTCAGTTTCATCAAGAATTAATAAACCATGCAAATAGAACTCACACATGGAATTCCTTAGCCAATCAGGTGCCATTTGATGTGCATCATAAAATTCTCTAGCAGTGGTAGGAATAGGGTCAAGGTCTTTAGAAACCCTCATCCACTGAAACCACAGAAACTACTCTTTGAGGCACATTGCATAAACTCTAGGCAGTGGCCTACATTCCATAATCTGACTTGCTACCTTCATAATTTTATTCATCTTTTCCTTTACCTCCTGGATTTCCTGTTTCTGTCTTTCAATTTCTTTCTTCAGCTTCTTCTTCTCTTCCTTCCATAGACTCTGCTGCATTTGAGTTTCAGGCAAAAGGCGAAAACTCAAAGTCTGAAGTGTCACAGGATTCCAGGTTTCTTGAAGGTGCTCTAAGCATTGGGTTAGCAGCGGTTTCTTATATCTAACTAATGTCTGGCATGTTTCAGAAGATAATAGGGTTGCATTGGATGTTCCAAGTTGCTCTGGTTGCTCCTGCTCTTGTTGTAGGACAAACTCTTGTTGCTGGTCAATAGGGGATTATGATTCCCTAGAAATTATGTCAGCTGCCTCAACCAAGTCATCAAGGCTTGGCATTTTCCCCCCATCAGTACGGCCTTGTTGTTCTTTCTCAACTTCCCTTGTATCTTGTTGCATTTCAACAGGAATTTCTAAGGTGTCGGGTGGGAAATTCTCGGATGTACTCTGAGAATTTTCAGGAATGAATTCCTCAGACTCCTTAGAAATGACAATTATTTTCGGCTGGGTAGAAGAGGGTGGGGTAGCCTGACTTTGTTTTCTTGCAGAAGTTCTTGGTAATGCAGTTGAGGCAGGAGATTCATAGGTCATTTTTTATTTTCTAGCTTGCTTGGGGGTTTGAGAATTGGAAGGGGAGGATGATGAAACTGTGGTGGCATCGGGCGTTGCTGCAGGAGAAAGCCGGGTAGCTTGTTTTTGCTTCTTGGTTTGAGGGTTTTCTCCTAGGGTATGCCCAGGGCTAGATGGTTCGGCTACCTTGGTTTTCCCTTTTTCACTTCTTGTTGCAGACCTGGTTTTAACACGGGTAGAGGGCTCAGTTCTAACGGCTACAGGACTAGGTGCTATAGGAGAAGCAGGGGAATCTTATTTAGCTTCTCTACTTGAAGACTCTACTCGTTTTCTCTTTTTTTTTGGGTCTTGCAGGAAATGTTCTTGGAGGCTCAGGAGGCTGCAACCCTTTCTGGGCAACAAATTCTTTCCAGGAAAGGGGGGAAATGTCCCTCAGGGAACGCTTAGTCAATTTTTTAATGAGGGCATGGTGAGAGACTGAATTGTCTTTCCCTTTTTGGGTTTCACTAGCACTGCGTTCTAAAAGTTTTAACAAATAATTCAGGACATTTATAGCTAATACATGCCTTATGTGGCTTAATAGCTTAAAATGATAAGAGTGCAAAAAGGAAAAACGTCCTTCGCAAGTTAAGTACCTGATTATATAGGAGGCATACTCAGAATAGGGGTAAGGTAGAGACACTCTTCTGCACCCTTGCTTTGAAATTTCCAAAGGTCTGTCACCTAGCATTGTGAATTCTGCCCTGGCAGAGACGGCATCCCTTCCTGTAGGAAAGTCTTCACCAGTTGCAGGAAGACCTGTTATTTCTGCAATCCTTTCCTCGGTAACTGCTACTGCCAAGCCCCAAACTGTGGCTTCTCTCTCAGAAAGAGCTCTTAAGAACTCGCAAGCAACCTCGTCATCGAAGGAATCAATGCTCAAGAAGTAATTTAACCATCCACATATGCTAAATGCTTGCACAACCTGAGGGTCTTGTGTCAAGGATTCATGAGCCACAGGTTCATGACGTACAAGCTAACCACCCATTTTCTCAACTGCTTCAACTATAAACACTGAATCTCAAGTCTTCTAAATATTCAAAAACTCTTTTCTTTGCTCTGCTTCTCCTTGTTCTACTTCTTTCTTTTCTTGCTTTACCAGAAATAATGTAAAAAAAATTGCATGCAATGATTTCGAGGACCTACTTAACTAGCAGTTAACTTATTGATCTAGATAAGACATGCATTCATTTGGCGGCATGTACGATAAAAATTATTTTCATTCAACGTGGCCATAGCAAAAAGGAAAGAATTGTTTCAAATTATCCCCACCCCCTACTTAAAATGTGACATGTGTCCACACATGTGGGAAGTATAGGCGAGGCATGGGGAGTAATGACAGAATTGACTAATAGACGTAATGCAATAAAGGAACAAATAAAATTAATGAATGATATGATGAATAGAAATAATATCATGTACCTTTTAATAAATGCCCGCGGATGTTGGTAGATTTCATAGCATAATCGAAAATGGCATTTTGGAAAGAAACCATAAATGATCGTGGTATGAAAGATGGATGACGTGGATGGGTGACATAGAAAAGAAGGATGGAATGAGTGATTGATGGCGATGGATAATGATGAAGAAGTTGGCTTTCGTACAAAAAACCTTTATTATGGACGTTTTATCATAAGTCAAAGAGACGTTGCAGGAAGAAGACCGAAGCCCTTTGCTGCATGAAGATCACTGGCCATAGGAGAAACAAACTGCTGCATGAATTCCTTTTTTGAAGCCGATTTATGGTACAACCGAAGACGGTGCCCATTAACCAACAGTTTGAAGCAGACAGGATCGATTGTCACCAGCTGCACTGAACCGTTATCAAATACATTCTCAATTTCATATGGACCGAGCCACCTTGTTGTAAGCTTACCCTAATTTTTTGTATATCTAGAGTCATAGAGTAAGGCCCAATCACCAGCTGAAAATCGCTTTGTCTTGATATGGTGATCGTGCCACTTCGCCCTTTGTTATTACACTGCTTTAGTGTGCTACAGGGCAGCTTTTCGCATCTCATCCAATGCATTCAACTGGAGGAGGCGTTCTTTTTGCGCTTCAAAAAGATCAATCTGTAGCTAAAGAGCAGTCCTTAAAGTTTTATGTTCAAATTCAATTGGCAACATAGCAATCTTACCATAAAGTAGCTCAAAAGGTGTGAATCCTGTAATAGTTTTTCAGGTTGTCATATAGGCCCAGACTGCTTCTGGTAGATGGCTGCTCCAATCTTTCTTATGTAGCTTCACTGTTTTGGTGAGGATTGCTTCCAATTCTCTGTTAGTAACCTCCACCTGGCCATTTGCTTGAGGATGATATGGGCTTGATTTCCTGTGTCTGATTTTATAATAATTCATCAATGCTGTGATCAGTGTTGATGTGAATTGAGCTCCCTGATCAGTGACGAGTTCCCTGGAAACTCTGAACCATGTGAAGATTTGTTCATACAAAAATTCAGCAACTTTGTTGTCCCTGGCATGTGCCATTGCCTTTACCTCCACCCATTTGTTTGCATAGTTAGTGCACACCAAAATATAGGCCTTTCCATTGGATGGTGGGTCTATAGGACCAACAAAATCCATACCCTTGTCAAAATGGGTTACTACCACTTGAGGCTGCAAAGGCATTTCAACAGTCTTTGTCGGTCGCCCCATTCTCTGACATTTGTCACATTTCCTTGTATATGCTATAGCATCTTTGTGTAAAGTGGGCCAATAATACCCTATATTTAGTACCTTCATTATTGTTCTTTTAGAGGCAAAATGGCCACCACATGGCTCGTCATGACAAGCATGCAGTATGTCATATGTCTCGTCTTCCCTCACACACCTACGCATGACTTGATCTGGTCCAGTATAGAACAAATAATCAGCTATCCAAGAAAAGTTGAAACTCTTCTCAATCAGCAGCTTTCTCTCTTTTGGGGAGAAGTGAGCTGAAATTCTATTGGCTGCCAAGTAGTTTGCAATATCTGCATACCGTGGGGTACGAGTAGCAATATAGAATAGATTTTCATCAGGAAAAGTATCATCAATTACCTCGAATGCGGTAGGTGTAGCTATTTGAAGTCTTGACAGGAAATCAGCGACCACATTTGCTTTGCCTAGCTTGTCAATGACTGTGATATCAAACTCCTACAACAATAGTAGCCACCTTGCTAACCTTCCAAAAATGGCAGGTTTATTCATAAGGTACCATATTGCTGCATGATCAGTGTGAACAAATACTTGGTAGCCAGTTACATAATGCCTAAACTTATTCAGGGCATACACTACTACTAGCAACTCCTTCTCTGTGACAGTGTAATTCAATTTTGGCTCTTGTAGATTCTTGTTGATCAAATAGATAGCATGCTCAATGGAATTCTCCTTTTGTCCTAACACAGCCCCTATGGCATGATCAGATGCATCTGTATGTATGTGAAAGGGCAGACTCCACTTTGGTCCTTGAAAAATAGGTGCTTTAGTAAGTAGGTCCTTCAGGTGCAGGAAAGACTTGTCACAGGCCTCAGTCCAGTGAAATTCAGAGTCCTTAGTTAATAAGGCATACAATGGACTGGTTATTTTGCTGAAATCTTTTATAAATCTCCTATAATATCCAGCATGGCCTAGAAATCTCCTTACCTCTTTCTGTTTGGTAGGACAGGGTAGATTAGAGATGACCTCAATCTTAGCAGGATCAACCTGTATTCCTACAGCAAAAATATAGTGACCAAGCACTATTCCCTCTTGCATCATCATGAAGTACTTTTGACTGTTCAGTGATAGGTTGTGATCTTCACATCTCTGGAGTACTTTCTTCAAGTTTGCTTGAGCTTCCTCAAACGTTGTACCATAAGCAGTAAAGTCATCCATATATATTTCCATGCAATCATGTGATATGTCTGAGAAAATGCTTATGACTGCCCTCTGGAAAGTTGCAGGAGCATTACAGAGACCAAAAGGAAAGACTAAGTAGGCAAAAGTCCTCCAAGGGCATGTAAAAGTAGTCTTTTCTTGATCCTCAGGAGCAATTTTGATTTGATTGTAGCCACTAAATCCATCTAAGAATGAGAAATACTTTTTCCCAACTAAATTATCTAGAACTTGATCAATGAATGGAAGAGAAAAATAATCTTTCTTTGTTGCCAATTTGAGTTCTCTGTAGTCTACACATACCCTCCACTTTCCTCCTTTCTTCGGAATAATAACCAATGGGGAAACCCACTGGCTATCTAAGATTGGGTAGATAAAACTAGCATTCAGTATTTTCTATAACTCCTCTTTAACAATCTCTCTCAAGGCTGGATATATTCTTCTTTGAGGCTGCCTGATAGGTCTGAACTCACTGTTAATGTATATGTGATGTGTACAGAGTTTGGGGTCTAAACCCTTCATGTCACCATATTCCCAAGCAAAAGCTGACTTATGACTGGTAAGCATTTTAACCATGGATTCTTGTTGCCCACTCGTGAGGTTTTTATTGATGCTCACAGTTTTTCCTACTGCGACCTCAATTTGGGAGGTTAAATCAACCATAGATACTGCAGGCCGAAATGGCATTTCTACCTCGTTTGGTAGCAAGGTGTGTAAGCAGTTAGTTGCTATAGGATAATGAGCTGATGTAGGCGAAGGAAGAATAGTCTATAAGGAACATGGGTTCTTTTCACAATCAAAGTATTCAATACCATAGTTATTCAACAAGATATTGGATAGTATATCCTCTTCTTCTTGTTGTGCAATGAAAGACTCTCTAGTAATCATCATTAATTTGGCCACGGAGTTCACCTCCTCTTCTTCTCCCAAATCTGGACAAACAGCTTCTCTGTACTCAGGCTGGGGTTGGGCTGGAGAATAGAGGGTAAGCTTTTTTTTTGTTATATCCATCAGATATTATCATGTTACTCGATCTACAACCAATGTAAGCGTCAGCAGTAGCCAACCAAGGCCTTCCTAGTATGACAGGATATCCCCCTAATGATACCTTAGGAGATAAGACCATAAAGTCAGCAGGGTACTCCCAGGAATCCAAGGTGACTACAAGGTCTTCAACTACCCCATCAGGTTTGACAGTTGAGCTATCAGCAAGCTGTAATATTGTAGGTGTAGCCCTTAGGTCTGAAATACTAAGTTGTACAACCAGGTCCTTTGTCATGACATTGATAACTGCCCCAAGATCTACTAAAGCATTCTTATTTTGCACCCCATTAATATTGATCTCTACAACAGGGCTTCCTGGATCAGAATATTTTAGGATGGTAAGCTTCCCTAGCATTAAGTCAGAGAGTTGGTCGATGACATGGACAGTTTGAGGGTCTTTCTTTTTCCTCCCCGGTTTCTTCAGACATGCCTCCTTAATGGCTTTGCTATAGATAGGTACCTCTTTGATTGCTTGGAACAAGGGAATTTTCACACATATATGCTTTACTTGGTCAAGGATGTCAAAGATAGGTTCTTCTTGTTTTTTAACATTTTCGCCTTCCAACCTTTGTGGGAAAGGAGGGGACACTTCATTAGATGCCTTAGGTAATGATGGAATCTGAACTGGCTCATTTGGTTGGGAAAGGTCATTTGTATCCTTTTCTTGGTCAGCTTCCTCAGATGGCAATTCTGATATTATGGGAGGAGATGGTGCAGGTAACACAGTTCCTGAACGTAAATTGATATTATTCAGGTTGAGAGCATAGGCAGGTTGATTATTAGGATCAGCAAAATAGACTTGTTGCTGTTGTTGTTGTGGCTGTTGGTTATTTGGATTGGGTGCGGCCTGAGCCGGTAATTGGGTTGGCTTTGGATTGGAACCTTGATTAGGTGCAGGAAGTGGCATAATGGATTGCTGCTAGGGTTGCTGTAGGAAACCAGTGGATGGATTTGACCATTGCTGGCCTCCTCTCCATTGGTTAGACTGCTGCCAATTTTCTTGCAGAGGCTACCACTAATTTTGTTGTGGTGGTTGCCAATTCTCTTGTAGGGATTTCCAATAGTTTTGTTGGGCATTTGGCCAAGGATTATTCCATTGTTGTTGAGAATATGGACCATAACTTGGGGGGTATTGGTTCTGCCATTGATTATTATATGAACCAAAATTTTGCAAGGGGTCATGAAGCATACCTTGTCTTGGGGCCCATGGCCTACGTTGAGCAACAAAGAACACCTCTTCCTCTCCTTCAATAGTTTTGAACTCGGTAGGAAGATGGTGCACCTCCAAATTGGCCACCAATTTTCATCTACAGTCCTTCTTCCTCTATTTGCAGTGAGGGCAATATTCAGCCAACATCGCATCAGCTTCTTCCTTCTTCCTTCTAGCTTGCATTGTGTCTAGTTGAGTAGCTACATCATTGATGATGTCTTGCTTAAGTTCATACAATAGATTAGAGAGTTCTCCTGTTGATACGCCTGAGCCACTTCCTTTGGCAACAGAGGGTCTGAATCCCCTGCCTTTCTTGACACTTGCCCTAGAGTAATTGAGACATATTGTCTTGATGTCATCCCAATTACTTTGGGTAATATCTCCTCCGGCCATGAGGTCTAGTGCTTCCATGCAGGTATCATTGACTCCCCTTAGAAAGAAAAGTTTTTTAGACTTCATTTAGCTCATGCTGAGTATTTTTCTGCACACTGAACAAAAACCTGAAGACATAGTCCTCCAAGGTTTCATCCTCCTTTTGTGTCATCTTGAAGAGATCGTCTCCTCTCATATCATTTCCCCTACAATATTCCTTATACTTTCCTAAGAATAATTCCTTCAATTCATCCCAAGTGGCTGTTGCATTGCCTCCTAATCCCATGAACCATCTTAAGGCTGACTCCTTTAAGGTAGAAGGAAACAATTTCATCTTATGGGCATCACTAGTGTAATCATAACTCCTACATAGGATGTCAAATTTGAACAAGAAGGTATGAAGGTCTTCTGTAATCAGGCCATAGAAATTTGGGAGCAATGAAGCAGGGATATTTTTGAGATTATTATTGTCATGGAACTCAGGGAGTGGAAAGGGAAAAGTAGGCACTGCCATCCTTGGTGGTGGTGGTCTTGGGTTAGCTCCTGGCTGGTAGACAACAACGGCTAGTGGATTGTTATGGGTATGCAGGTTATTCAGCTGTGATGTGAGTAAGTCAATATTATCAAGTATATCAAACAGGTTCAAACTGGCCTCCGAAGGAAGAAGAAGATGAAGTGACAAGGTCCTGTCCGGCATCCAAATATGGTTCTTCTGGGACAATTTATGGGTCAGTCTCTGGGTGATTTTCTTGGATATATAAATTTCTAGGAAGGAATCTTCCAAATTGGTCTCTTCTTCTATGCATGTAATGGACTTAACTGAATGAAGAATTTCTAAAACTTTGAACACTAAAACTATTGCTAAAAATGGTTAGGACAGGTTCTCAGCTTGACACCATCCCGGCAACGGCGCCAAAAATGGTCGTGCCCATAAAAGGATATAGAAGTCATGGTAAATCCTAACCTGGGAATTGGACATTCCAGCAGGTGACTAACATCTTCTTATGGTCATTCATTTATTTTTCAAACTAGGGAACGTATACTTGAAATGGAGCGGCACTGTATGTGCACTAAGAACTAGTTTTAGCCATAACTTTCTAGAAGTAAATGCTCGAAAGGAATTCTAATTCTGATGCAGGGACATGAAGTAAAGTCTTACTAACTTAAACATCACTTAACTAAAGCAGGAATCATAATAACAATTACTGGAAACAAAAACCATGAACTGGCCTTATGCTGCAGGAACAGACACAGGGATGGATTCCTTATGCTGCAGGAACAGTTTAAGACTGAGTTTGCATCAAAGCTTATGGAAATGGAATTCTAACAGATAAATAACAGAAAGCAAATAGTTAACTACAGATACTCACTAAGTGGGCCCCCTTAGCAAGCATCAACCAATTACGCAGGAATAGAACTCAAAACTTCATCAGTTTTTATTCATACTTCTGAATCTCATACATGGCTGTTGCTTGTAAGAAACTTAATGCAAAGCTTTGTTCTTCATTATAACAGTAAACAATTACAATCTATTGTATCTCTATGCTCTAGTCTAAACTCTCTTTTGATCAACCTTGTTCACTCGCGCAGGAGGAACCTTTATTTAAAGAAAAACGACTAACTAACTAATCAACTAACAAAGGAAGCCGCGGGTATAAATGCCACCTGAGACGAAGGAACAGACTTCATAAATGCGAGTCTATCCGCTCAACTGTCTCAGAGGAAATCTAGAGCTCCACTCCTTCCTAGATCGATGATTCATTTGGTTCTTTCCCAAAGACTCAGACAAAAGAATCTGTGCTTTGAATGGCTCCTTCGCTGGTGCGCTGAAGACGACCTTTTCTCATGATTTTTGCTATGTATTGACTTGTTCATATCAGCTCCAACAACCTATAAAACACATGGTAACAGAGGCACAAGAATGCATGCACCCATAATAGCACGACATTCTTCATTAATCACATGCATTCAATTCATCTTACTTATTCAAACACTACATTCATCACACCAGTCAATTGGGAAGTCAAAATAGGGCTATGATTATAGATAGGCTAAGGTATTTATGCATCAAAAGTATAGGATTTCTTATCATCAAATACTACCCATAAACATTAAAATTTTGTAACCATAGAGTTTAAACATTCATAAAAAAAGAACAAGAGTTTCTAAATTTGAAATCATGACATCCAAATTATAGCCATATTATGGGCTCATCATCCACTACCATCTGCCATATAGAAACCACTGAGACTTCCATCTATGAAACGACCTATGCTTACCTAAAAAATGATATTCTTCCTCTTGATCTATCCAGGAATCAAAAATGAAACTTCATCCACCAATCCGCACAACATACTTTAATCGTCGACATAATTTATCGTCGAGGTATTGATGGTACTTTACTCTGATGTCTAGAACACAATGAATCTAAAACGGTCCTACGAGAGGTTCACGAGGGTATTTGTGGCACTCACTCGAGTGGGATAACTCTAGCTAAGAAACTCCTTCGTTTGGGATATTATTGGCCATGCATGAAGAAAGAATCCTATCAGTTTGTCAAGAAATTTCAAAATTTTCAGATTCACAACAATCTGATTCATGCACCAGCACAAGAACTGCATCCCTTCACATCGACATGGCCTTTTTGTCAATGGGGCCTAGATCTGGTAGGAAAAATAAATCCATCTTCATCCAATGGACACAAGTTCATTATAACAACTACAGAATATTTCACAAAATGGATTGAAGCAGTACCTCTTACAACCATCACTGGGAAGAAGATTTCCTCTTTTATCTTGAACTACATGATATGTCGGTATGGAATACCTCAATCCATTATCATTGATAATGGATGACCTTTCCAGAATCAAGATGTCCAAGAACTATGTGATAAGTTTCATATCCAACATCGGTTTTCAACACCGTACTATCCTCAAGGGAATGGCCAAGTAGAGGCCCCAAACAAAACAATACTCAAAATTCTCAAAAATATGATTAACGATGTTGGACATGATTGGCATGTTCAACTCAATCCTACACTGTGGGCCTACAGAACAAGTATCAGAACACCAACGAGAGCTACACCATATGCCTTGGTATATGGATCAGAAGCCATATTGCCCATTGAAGTTGAGATTCCATCCTTTCGAGTATCACTCGGAGGTATCATTTCATATGAAGACTATAGGGTGTCTAGACTGCAGGAACTGGAGTTGTTGGATGAGCGTCGTCAACAAGTTATTAATCATCTAACGGCTTATCAGTAGAGAATGTCAAGAAGTTACAACCATAGGGTAAAACTGAGGGTCTTTCAGGTTGGTGACTTGGTACTAAAAGAAAACCCTAGGAATCAACAGGACAGGGAGAAGAAAGGAAAATTTGAGCTTAACTGGCTTGGTCCCTTTGTCGTCATATTAGTGTATGGATCAGGAGCATATCAACTATCAACGTTAGAAGGGGATTTGTTTGATGAACCTATCAACAGTATCCATCTCAAAAAAAAATATGCTTGAATCTCCTAGTGCATGGGTCAAACTTCTAAAAATGGTTTCCTTGATGACAACCTGGCAAACAGGCATCTTGGCAACATAGAAATACAAAAAAAAAATAGAAACTACAAAAAGAAAGAAAAAAAGAAAAATGAGAAAAATACAAAAACACGAAGAGTGTAATCAAAACATATGGTGAAAACCTCGAAACAGGCGTCGTATGTGATTCTAAGATCAGCTTTCCCATCTATTTGGATATATATCAGGATCATTAGTTTGGCAGTCAGTACCGTTTCATATCATGTCAGTAGTCTCGCCATCTTTGCATTCATATCAAAATTATTTTCAAATAGTCAAGTATCACACAAAAGCTTGGGGGCAACATCTGGATATCACTAGGGGGCAACAAAAACATCGATTTCACCCAAAGGGCGAACAATAATATAGTAGAAAAATGGAAAAAAGATCAAAGCACAACATCAATCATCGTCAAAAAAGCATCAACCATCCATACCATATCGAAAATCCAAAAACATGTCAAAAGTTAACCTGAAAAGAAAAATCCAAAAAAAATAGGTTTGAGTCAGTCGAACTACGTGGTCTCTGCATGTGTAACGTAGGCAAGGCTAATCTTTGATCAGCCCCCGAGACCCCTAGGATAGGTTAGTAGGTTAGGTCTTTGGTCAAAATCTTGAAAAATCCAAAAACATGTCAAAATCAAGATGGATGATCTAAAATATGAATAATGAATGAAACACTCTAAGTCAACAATGAATAAATTGTATTTTTGATTATCATTTCTTTGGAGTAACTCAATGATGTATTGAACTAGAGGAACAAGGAAGAAGAATGATGTTTTTATTATCTGTTGTCTGTAAGTTAATCATATAAATGTATGAATGGTTGGGGGATGTGCTATGCAAATGTATCACTGATGACATTCAGAATTCACACATTGAAATGATTAACCACTGCCTGTTTACATAATGAATGCTCAGGTCATCTCGGTTAAATCATACCTAGATGCTTGTGTTCACTTGCAATATCAAAAATCATGAAAGAAATACTCAGGTCGTCATTGGTCTAACACATACCATTGATGCTTGTATTCACTTTCAACATCCAATAAAGCTCTATGATGACAAAAAGCACAAAGAGACTATTAAAATGACAATCATTTTGCATATAGTTGCATGTTAAAATTAGATTGCATTCATTATATTCATTATCTGCAGAGTATTTGTTGCATAAAGGATTCTAATAAATGATTATCTAATCTACAAATAAGACTGAGTATACTTGACATAAATCCAAAAATCATCAAAAACATGTAGGAATCATCATCTCATCATTTAGTATCATCATTTCATCATTCATACATTTTATCATACATCAAATCAATTATGAATTAAATTGTACCATAAGTACATCATGTTCATTTTTACCATAAAAAACATTCATTACATTATCATCTATCCAACATCATATGCATACATCATTTACCATCCATACATTTAATAAATAAAATCATGTCATTATTCTCATTACATCCATCCATTATCATTCATCATAAGATCATCATTTATTGTCATCACATTTAAAAATAAAAATCATTTATCCATACATCCATACATTTACATCACATCATACATCCATGTATCATATGTTCCACATATACATTTATCATAAAATCATTGCACAAAATAAAAACATTCATCATTACATCATCACATTTGAAATAAAATCATCACATAAATCACATAATAAATGCATCCATCGCATAGAAATCATAAATCATAATCATATCACATCAACTGGATCTCATATATATATATATATATCATCAGTGTCAAGTATACAATGAAGTCTGAAGATACATCATCAAAAATGAGGTACATCGTAATATACATCTTGGAGGATCACAATAGCATCTACGATCTGCTACTACCAGAGTGTGCGGGCCCAACAAGACCTGTACCACCACCACCCTCGAAAGAACCAGGATCTCTAGGATCTATGTGTGGAGGTTGTGTCACCCCCTCACTCACTATCTGCATGTGCGCTCTCCCAGATCTCGACGGGGCATAACTAACTCTACGCTCAGTAGGCACTGCATCATGATATCTGCCTCTGTAAAACTCAGCCTCTCGGCCAACCCGCAAAATCTCTCTCATGTAATTTCCCACTGAGGTACCATTGGCCACTCTTTGTAGGGTCTTCGCTGTCTCCTATGCCCTCTCAGCAATCTGTCGAGCACTGTCTCACTTGGTTGTCAATGTGGCCACCTATGCCTGTACAACTGCCAACTATCCCTTAACTTGCGCTAAAGCCTGAGCATGAGCCTACGCCTAGGCCTACATCTGAGTCTAGGTCTAAATGGGCAAACCCCGAGCCTATACCAACTGCCCCTGTAGTGTTTGAACCTGTGTTTGCAAGCCTGCAATCTATCTCTGTTGGTCCACAGGTGGCACTATCACTGCTCGCCTCTTGCAAGGCCTACTAGATGATGGACTGCTAATAGCTGGCCCTACCCCTCTATCTCCTCCACTGCCACCATCACTATCATCACTACTCCTATCATCACTGTCACTCTCTGTGCTACTGCCTACCAAATTATGTCCCTCACTCTCTGCATGCCCCTCTACCACATCCTCCTCTACTAGTAGTGGTTCTGGCTCATCCGAGATAGTAATGCGAGGATGTGGAACCAAAGTCGAGAATACGGCATACTCCTCGGTGATGGGTGCCTCTGCAATGTCTCTTTGCATGTCCCATAGTGATGGTTGCAATGCCTTGTATCCCTCTACTACAGCATCATATGATAAACAGGGCCCCCAATCAGGAATATCCATCTGCTGCCTAGCATAGTGGGCTACCCACTGTGGCATGCACTGCATGATGCCATACTGTCTGTAGACTCGACGCAACAGAAATCTCTCTATAACAAATGGGGTCCTGCCAATGAGATACATGGAATCACAGAGAAATCCCAACACTGCATCATCCTCATCCCACTGCTCACAATCGAGGTACGGACACCAGGTAACAGTCTCAGTGTCATCAAACACCTGCCTCCAATGCTCTAACTTGCCCATTCGGGCTTGTGTAAACCGACCGCTATACCTTAAGACATAGGGTCTGCCTGTTGGTTTATCTACCACTAGGAATGACCGAGCAATCAAGAAATGCTCCCATTCCCACACCTGTAACAGGTTCATCCCTACCGATAAGCTTCGTGCCCCTAGATACACGACTGAATGTAGATCATGATAGAGATGTGCCAACATGCACATCCCCCATGCATATCTAGTACCATGTACCATCATACTCTCTAATGTCCTATCCCAGCCAACGAGAAATCCCTTTGACCTGCGATCAGGGCAAAGGAAACCTCCAATAAAGCTAGCAAGAACTGTTGGTAGTGTCGTGTACAAATCAGCGATCCTCCTCCATCGGATGCTCGGACCCGCAATGTCCTGAAATACTCTGCGAAGAGCATTTCTGTTGCCAGTCCCATGGGAATCATATACTACGATCTCCCCCATGAATGGAATGCGAAGAATCCGCCACACATCCTCGGGTGTGACCATCATCTCGCCAATGGGTAGGTGAAAGGTGTTGTGGTCACTATGTCACCTCTCAGCCAAAGCAGTCAACAAACCCCGATTAATCCTAATCTGGCGCATATCAAGCAAACTGGTCAAGCTGCATCGGCCTATCACCTGAAGCTCATCTGGTGTCAGATGAGGTATCAAGTCTGTAGTCCATGTAAACCTCTCTCACATCTGGAGAGTACCCAGACGCTCCTATCATCACAATGAAAAATCCACAATCAGGAAACTATGTCAAGAAATCAAATGTCATTCTACTATCAAGTCTATTCCAATAATCTGGTATGAATTTTTTATCAAAATTCATAGGAAAACATCAACAAACCTCACCTATCATGAGGTTCATCAAACATTATCTAATATCGCCTATCATGAGATTTATCGGATATTGAATCATCTCCTCGCCTATCATGAGGATCATCATCAATAAGATATCTTCTCGCCTATCATGAGAAGGTAGTCTTATTTAAATCATCACAATCCAACATCAAGAATTTGGATTATCAATCATACCAATCCGAAGAATGGACATGATCAAAAGTGACAAAATTAGGGTTCACTAAGTCAAAATCTTCCATTCTAACATAAAAGCGCTAAAACAGGCACTCAAAGTGCTAAATCCCAAAAGTGCTACTTTATCTGTTAAAAGTGCTAAATCAGGCACCCAAAGCGTTGAATCTTGAAAGTGCTACTTCAACACTCCGATGCGCTATATTAGGCATCTAAAGTGCTAAAATTCCCTAAGTGCTACTTTACTACATCGAAGCGTTACAACAGTCTGTCAAAGCGCCACTTTACCAGAAGCGCCAGAACAGACCATGAAAGCACTAATCAACCAAATCAAAGCGCTAGAACTCTCTAAGTGCTAAAATCCGGCATCATAGCGCTAAAATTCAAATCCTAAGCGCTATACCAATGAAAGTGCTACATTACCCTATGAAAGCGCTAGAGTTTTTCATGCAAGCGCTAAAACTAAAAGTGTTAATCTACCTACTGGAAGCACTACACCGAAGTGAAAGCGCTACAATGCGGCTTGAAAGCTCTAAAATAGAAAAAAACACGCTATAAAGCATGAAATGCATAAAAAACAAAATTTCATGAATTACGAGGAGGTTACAGGGTACATACCGGAGGTCCATATGCAGTCGATCGTCAGTGACGTCGAACGCACTCGAAACAGTGAGTGTGGTAGGGGATAGGCATCCTGCTCCAGCTGGCTGAAATGTCTTTATCACAAAGGTTTTTAAACTCAAATAGTGCAAATGACTTGGAAAATGACCTTTTGGACTATATATAATATTTGGAAAGGTATTTTTTGGTGGATATTATTATCTTTTAATTAATTTTATTCGTAAAATTAATTGGAATTCATCTGAGGGCTATTTTTCTTGATCATTTGTCGGGAGATAAATTATTTCATCATCGTATCTTTATCAAATCATCAGAAAATCATAAAATTTTGAAAAATTCTAAACATCATCACATCATTAATTTATCTCCCGAGGGGGCATATTATCATCAATTATCTGAAAATCAATGTCTGGGGCATACGGAATTATTTTTTCTTTATCATCGATCCTGGTAGTAGCAGCAAAATTTTCTTCGAAGCAACGCGTAAACACATCACTTCAAAGAGGGGAAAATGTATACACCTAAAAATGGTCTGGAGCATCCGATTAATTAAATACGAATTATTTGATTAATTATCCTAATTTCCTCTACTTTTGAATAAATAGAAATATTTATTTATATAGTTCACATCTAAAAATTCATCTTAATTAAGTAAACAAAATTAAATACTTTGTTTTATTTAATTATCATTTCCCTATTTTATTCTATCACATCAATCTTAAATTAATTAAATAAATATCAAACACTTTATTTATTAATTTCCATATTCTTCTGTCTAATTTAATAAACAACTATCCTATAGTTCATTTTATTAAACTATTTATCCCTCTTTTTCTAATTTAAATAAATCAAAATATTTGAATAAAGGCATAAAGAATATTCCATCTATATTCTCTCAAAAATGAATTAGATATCCTATGTCTAATCTATGTCTAAAATATGTCACAATTAATGTTTTGAAACTTCATGAGAAGTTTTGGAGACAAATTGGAGACAAATTCCAAATTCTTCTCTCAATCCTCCTCCATCAATCCTTCCTCTTCTCTTGCCTGGTGTTTTCATGGGTAGAGACAATCACCAAAATTCTCTCAATCTCCTCCATCTTTCACCATTCAATCCTCCAGATTGAATCCAAACCTCTCAATGCCTTTCCTATGCATTTCTATAGCTAGGAAATCTATAAATACAGCCTCATTGAACCAAGAAAAGGATCCAGATAATCTAACTTATGCACTCTTACTCTGCAAGAATTCAAGCACATCAAGCATCAAGCATCCAATATCCAGCAATCAAGCTTTTCATACCATGGCTACCTCTTGTAGCTGCAATGATCTGTTTCATGTCAATTTCATGCTAGTTTAATTCATTTATCATCTAGTATTATCACATTTAGCTCCATAGCATTGCATTATCATCCATCTCATTCTTTGAATTGTCATTTTAACAATCATAGTGCACTCACGATCTGAGAGCCATTGTGATTTAATAAATCTTTGGAGATAGAGAACAATATGATGCTTTCAATAGATTATTGTTTTGAATTAGTTCAATTTGATTTATCTATGATATAATGTCTTATTAAGAAGTGTTTTGTGCTTTACACCTTATTCACACTTACAGATAGTAGGTTACTCAACTCCACTCTTGAAACCCCATTAGATGTCTTTTCAATGGTAGATGTTCTTTCCCCCCTTGACCTTTTGGTAAATGTCCTTGAGTAGTTTCTATAGACCTTGTAGATATGTTCAAAGGGTAATTAAGACACATCTCCTTGCCCAATAATATTGAGGGAATCCATGCAATCATCATTTATTCCTCTTAAGAACAAAAGCTTTAGGGATTCATCTGAGATTCTATTATGTGGGTTTTTCTTCAAGCGAAATTGGAACCTTTCTACATAATCCTCCAATGGTTCATCCTCTAATGGTTTCCTCTGCAATAGTCTTGGTATTTTTCCAATAATTTTGTTTTCAGGGTGTTCCAATCTGGAACAACATCTCTAGCCAATCCCATAAACCATCTCATGGAAACATCCTTCAAAGTTGTAGAAAATAGCTTGAGACTATGAGCATTAGTTGTGTAGTCATAGCTCCTACATAGGACATCAAATTCAAACAAGAATGTGTCTATATCTTCAGTTACCAAACCATAGAAGATTGGTAATTTTGAATGAGCTATATTCATCAACACAATGGCCCTTTCTTGGTTGGTAATCATAAATTCAAAAGTCACATGTTTTGGTGGATCGTCCAGTATTGCATCAACCATTATTTGGAAGGTCCCCTCTGTGTTTATAGTATATGTTGGTGAAAGGGAAGATTATTCTTTAGGAATACCCTCACTCTAATCACTGAGGTCACCAATATCTTCTTTTTCTTGTTGTTTTGAGGGGATGAATCTTCCCAAAATATCTCTTTGCCTTCGCATATAATAATTATGACTTTATATAACAACGGCTCCTGCACAATGTTAGTGAAATTTTTTGGTATTTGAAGGAATAAAACCTAATTATCTTAATACTATAATAAAATTATAAACTAGGAAAGCTTGGAAATAACATAAACTAATATTTTAAAGTAGCACCATCCTCGAAAACAACGCCAAAAATGTAGTCCTTACTAATGTCTAGTAAACTTGGTGGAAATCACACAATTCAAAGGGAAAACGTAGTTGAACATTCCACTTGAATTATTGACTAGGGCTAGTAAACTTGTGATGGTATTGCCACTGTATGTGCTTTTGGAGACTTAAGATTTCCTAATTCATCCTAGTATAGGTGTTACACTTTCTTAGAAACCATAAAAATGCAAAATAGTAAAGGAGGTAATGTTGACACTATTGCTACAGGTACCTACAGTATAAGACTGTAACTAATTAATGTCAAGAAATGAATGTTGATATTTAACTGATACTGATAATTAAACCTACACTGCACTCTGGAGTACAAAAAACTCAAGCAATTATAGTATAATTTTGAAACAAGCATTATTCATGAATCCATTAATAATTGTAACACAAAGGATCTATTTAACATAACTTGCATTTATGAAATAACTACTAAAACATAAATGAAATAACAAAAAATGGAGTGAAGGACAATTACCTTGAGTGGCCCTTTATCAAGTGATTGTCTTCACTAATCTAAACCCAAATCTAACTCCTTAGATTTAACGCAATCATAATAACTCAAAATAATTCATTGCACAACTCCAGAATATCACATAAGATTTTGTTGAAAGATCTTATTCATGAAATCATCATTGAACAATAAAAAAAAATTGCATAAGGAAACACAACTAATTGAAAGTATCCAATAACTATACTTTCTCTTGAAAAAAAATCATCTAACCGACTAGCTCCTAACCTTAACCACTGAGCCATACATATAGGCATGAGGGAGTTTATTAAAACAAGGCTCTAAATTGAAACCATAAATCACCACTCCCTAGATATCAAAGTGTGATAAAGACTCAGTAATCTAAATTGCAATTGAAAAGGAAGAAGAGTCCAAGTAGGATTGTGATTCTATTGTAACAGAACTTTAATGTTGAATGCTCAAATCAATTATGTTAGAATCCCAATTGTAATAGGTTTATTCTCCTCTAGTGTCTTTATTGAATGTCATAATGATGCAAAATCATCTTCATTAAGTGCCTCCATGTCGTAGCTATTGTGCTCCATTTATTTTGGAACCTCCTTTTTTTTTTCTTCAGGAACTCCTTTGGTTGCGGGTTGCATCGTGCAGTTGTTGTGGGCTACAGTCTACCCCTTCTAGCTGCAAAGAGTTAGTTCACAAAATCTGCACACAATACTAAAAACCATAGCTAAGCACATATAACAATTACATTTCATACATATCCACACATAAATTATGCAATAACCATCACATCATAATCATATTTCCATATAATTTAAATTAGGTTCAAGGTTGCATAATAAGCATAAAAGATAGCATAGTGTAGGAATATGTATAAGATAAATGTCTGGTAATGTCTATGAACTTGCATAAAAACATAAGAAAATTATCTAATGACTAGACTCATCAACATTCTAATTTCCAATTCATGAAAAGGGTGTTAGGCTTACATTTCATCATTTTTTTGGGATAATATTTTAAGAACAAGTCGTCTTCCCGATCTCCAATTCTTGAAGAGAATTCACTAAGAACAAAATTTGTTGTATTTCAAGAATCGAGCCTCGAACCTTCACCTTATCATTTTCTCAACAAAATACTTAAATCTTAAGTGATCATACCAATCTCTGACTTGACAACAATTCATTTTACTTCTTAAAAACAATTGGGTATCGATAATAAGGTGTAAGCCTTAGTAGTTAAAGTCTGAAAGGAGTAAGAAATACGAGATATCCCCAAACTCTGACCCTCGATGACAATCCAGTTATTTTTCTAGAAACAAATATCAATTACTGGCTATGAGGTGTTTCTCCTAATGGTTGTGGTCTAATAAAAAATAAGGAACAAGCAACATACCCAAACTCCAACACCTGAAAATTTAGAATAATTTGACATACCTTTTGTAATAGCTATGTTTGGGGTAAGTTTGGTTAGGATACCCAGGGTTTTTGGTAAATGATAAGGGTTATCCCTAAGATCCAATCCTTGATAAGGAAAAACCTTTGGTTAAGTAAGGATTTGAAGGTTTTACGTTATAGAAGGAACATAATATGATCTATTTTTGGAGCCTAACTAAGGTGTTGGTTCAAATATTTCAATTAAACTATTTAGTGTTCTAATGGATGGTGTTTTAATTTACAAGTAATATGCAAGGATAAGGTGTCAAAATGAAGTATCAGTATAAAGGGTACCACCCTCCATCCAAGATATTTTATCCTTACTCAAATCTTGGTGATACTAATTTGGGACATGTAGACATGGACGAGTTCTATAGAAGGACCAAAAATAAAGAAAAAAGGTCAAAAAAAGCTACCTCCTTGGCTAATTCTAGGTTGGTGGAGGCATCTACCTTCCTAGTTTCAGTACAATCTCCTAAAGTAGTATTAGCATGTGCTCAATACTACAACCACAAATAGAGGAAGATATTAGGACCATTTGGAGAGGCCATTCTTGACATCAGCCGAGATATGATTAAGAGGGTATTTAGGATCCCTCCCTCCTAAAAGTATGAAGCCATTGACATGAAGAAAGCAGTGACTCATTTTGAGAAAAATAATGTAAGTTGTCTCAATGTTATCAACAGTAAAAATTTACTCAACCCAAGGAAGCTAGCACTCAAAATGGCCAAGGTACAACACAAAAGTGACTTTTAGAAATATATTAAGGATCAAATCGCACTCCTTAGAGGATTTTATGGTTATCCACATACCATGGATTTCTACCCATGGATGTGTTACTTAATTTTGACCATCATAGAAGACAATAAGATAGATTGGGCTACCATAATCAACACTCTTCATGCATAACTCAAAGATGTACTAAATAGTAGAAAATTCTACATGACCTCCTATTTGGTATACTTGTTGTCTTATCAAAAAAACTTCCTAGGGCTTACAAGGATAGGATCCCTTCAACTGGGAGAAGTCAAAATATATGAGAATTACCTACACTTTGAGCTAAATGCTAGAAACATGAACTATTGTGTTGTAAATGATGATTTCCTCTATGTTATCATTAGAGGATTGGAGAATTATTTTTCTAAAATAATCTCATTGTAAGTGTAATGTCGTAAAATTGCACCCCTTGTAATTTCACATACATTCTTGTATCCACTTTAGTGTCCACTCCCTTAGTATTTGTGTAGGCTCATTTTAGCCCCTTCATCAGCCTTTTTCTCTCTCAAGATGCTTAGGGCCCCTTTTCAGTAGCTACCTTTTACGCATCAACTTTGTGTCAAACCTTGTTCTTTTCTCGTTCTCATCATTTTGTAGCATGATGTGTTTGGACACTAGCATGTCAAACGAACATGTGCATGCTACACTAGCATCCTGTGAAATTTTTGGTGTTCAAATGATTGTTTCTGAGTGCCTTGCCACTTGTCAACTACTTTTATCAGTGGTAATGGCCCGAAACACCTTGTAACAGCTCGGGAAGATTAATTTCCCTCCTCTTCTCTCTTTAAATGCTATCTTTTCAATTCATTTGGTCTTCTAGCTTCTCTCTATCTTGTTGGCTTCTCTCTTGGGCATTATCTCTTGTCTTTCTATTTTTCTCTCTTGTTTACACAACTCTCTACATCTTGCTACAATAGCACTCTCACATTCTTGTGACACTCTTTGTAACTCTCTTGGCTCTCACAGCTCTGTCTCTATCCTTGGCTTCCTCAAGCCTTGCAAGTGATATATATCTTGTGCCTTGTATCTTTGAGAATCTTTGGATTTCTCACATCCCCTATCTATTGCATCTCTATTTTGTGATATGGGTTCTCCTCCTTGAGCGGGGTTTTCTTTGGTCCCTCTTGTGTTCATTTTGTTTCCACTTATTATTTCTCTCTATTTATTTGGTTTTCCATGGAGGTGGGAACACTAAAACGGGGGTTTGACTGTGGCAAGCCCCTAAACAACCCCAACATTTTTCCTCGATCTTATGTGTGCAAGTATTGAATATATTTGCTCGCTACAGGATTCATTGCTCGGGTTGTTGTGAGAAATTTCTTTATCCTCTTTAGTTTTATCATTTACTCACTTTGTTTTAGTTCTATCATATTTTGTTACTTTCTCACATTTCAAGGTTTCTTAGCAGTCGAAGTAGAATTAGTCACTCTGTTGTTTTCTGAGACATTATCAATTTTTAGTTCATACGGGATGCCAGTGTGCCTCTAGGACTCTAACGTGTCATGTTGTATTCTGAACTCTGTGATGCTCTCCTTTGGCCAACAATTGGCTAGTCTGCCTAAAAAACCTTTGTGACCTGCTCTTTCTAGTTTTGGAACTCTCACTTTGTTCCTTGACGTAGTTTAGGGTAGTTCACTCCCTGGGATTCTCTTGAGAATAAAGAGACTCGTGAGAAGTGAATCCCCCTTCTCTATAAGAAGCAATGACAAAGCTAAATAATTAGAGGAATTGGTATATCCAATTCAATACCTTCTCATACATTAGAGTAGCAGGTTTCCATAAGGATCCCCTCAAACTGCCAAGGTACCCCACTGATCGGGTAATCCTATTATAATTATATAGATAGGTGATAGAGATCCACAAGCTAATTGTTGGAAAGCACAAATTGGGATAACCTTTCTTTATAAAGGTGGGTGTCTATTCTTGCACAAATATGCATAATGCCAAGACTACAGAGGTAGATTTGGAAATGTACACAATGGACTTATGATGACCCAAAGGATAAATTTGATCTTAGTGGAAAAATTAGAAATGTTATAGGCTTATTTTTCAAACATGAGCCTAATCTAGAGGACCATTAGTCCAATTGTGAGGATGAAATATTACTATAGATTGACATTAGATATGATGAGAGAATGTAATGTGACAAAAGTGTTAAAATATTTGAGGGATAATGGGAAATTCTTGGACCTTATCTACAATGGCTAAGGATTTTATAACTAACCAATCTACCATGTAGACTACTCCATAGAAAAATATCAAGACATGTGAAAGTAAGATAAGCTAGCATCACAAGTTGCTCAAAAAGATGGTTAGTGTCTCCTTTTCCCATGATGGAGTTACCATGAACACAATCTCAACCTCAAAAGTCCAAGGTAATTGGAGGTCCATCTACTGCTACAATTGAGAAGGAAATACCATCATCTTCAGCAATTGGATCAAAGAGGAAGAAAGGAAAAGATCAAATACTCGTTGAAACGGGTGAAGAAGAGAGTGAGGAAGAAATCCGTCTAAAAAGGAAAAAGAAAACTAATATTTTTTCTAGCCACATATGTCCCTAGGTCTAGTTCCCCCACTTCTTCATCTTCTCCCCCACATGATTCTCCTCTTCCTTCTCCTTCTCCAAGTCCTCCTCCATCAACTCAAAACCATATCCTCCTATGATTCCTCCTCCATCGCCTTAGAACCCTTCTCCTCCTCCTCATATATTTCCACTTTGCATTCCCACTTATCCAATTCCTCCTCCTCCCTCGCTTTCCATTCCTTCTCATCCCCAAGAGCATGAAGAGTTACAATTTACAAAGGAGGAAATTCAAAACAAAGAGGTATTAGGAGAATAAATTGGAAGGGAAGAGGTAGAACAAGAAAAATTAATCTAGAGAGAGCATGAGAACTCTCAGGCTTCAAATGACACAAAGGTCATTCTCTCTCCTTGCCACAAAGTCTCTTCTACCATTCTAATATGGTAGAACCATACCATTCAAAAGAGGAAGAGGACATATATCCAAGAACAAGAGGGGAACTTTGTAATTATAGTTGAGGATTTCCAAGCACCAACAAGGAAAAGGAAAATATCAAGGAGGTTGTCTACCATCACCCTGGAAGAATATTGGAAAAAAATGGTGCAAATTGGTATCCCCATGGTAGATAAGCCCGCATCAAATATATTACTTGAAGATTATCAAATGAAATAGGTAAACTTGGGATCCCAAACCAGAGAAGGATAATAGAAATCATCACAGATGGTTGTATCTACTATCCTTGAGAAGATGCAAAAGAATGAAAATACTAAGGAAGAACTTAAGTCCTAGGCATCCGTCCTAGGCATCTCATTTGGAATATTATGTCAACCACTTGATTGGGCCCATTGATTCATTTTTTCATGTTCCAGTCTTATAGGTTGCACTCAAAAGGGATTCTCAACATTTAGACCTTGAAGGTCTACTATCTACTACTAAAGAGTGGAGAAATTCTTTTTAAACCTTAGAAAGAAAAATTTTGAAGGAAGTAATAAAGGACTATCATTGTATTAGTGATGAATTCAGTCTGGTTTATCAAGTGGAGTTAGAAAATAATGATGATTTATTAGTTTAGGACATAGTTGGTATGATTTTTCCATAGTCCATCAGTTTAGGACATAGTTTAGGAAAATTACATCGTAATTTTGTAGAATGTCAAGGCTAATAATACTAATTATTTAATAAAAGTAACTATGATAGAAGAAGACCAAGATAATCCAAAAGAGTGGCTAAAAGCTAGACAGTTGAGACTTAAAGTTTTCTATAAGTGCAAACACAAAGTGAGCAACAATAGAGGAGTAGTTGAATAGGTGATGGTAAAAATAGAATAATTTGTGGAAAGCTTAGGGTGCACCTTTTAGGAAAATCCCTCCTTAGTAGCTTCACCGATCAATATGATCAAGGATTTTGAAAAATATCTACATGGTCAACTCAATTAAAACAACCATTGACTATATAATTTAAGAGGGCACATAATATACTGAGAGGGGGTGAATTAGTATATTCAAATCTATTTAAAACTTTGTAATTCAACATGAATTACCATTGATAACTTCTCCAAACATGAATCTTATTTCATCAAAGCAGCTAGTATTAATCAAGCAACACAGATGCACACATTCACATAATGAACACTAGATATATGTGGAAACCCAAAATGGGAAAAACCATGATGAGAAGAAATTCTTAGAGCTACTATCCAAATCTAGCCTCATGAAAATAATGAATAACTTACAATAATGAAGTAGGCACCAACCCACCAGAGACACCAATCCCCAATTGTATTTGTACGCACCAACCTACTAGAGACACCGATCCCCAATACATATATCTAAGCACCAACTTAGTAGGTAAGACACTAGTCCTACCGAGTTATAGAGATATGATTTACGGATCTTCAGTACTGATTACACAACTTGAACTTGATATGATCTTCCTTCAGACACTCTCCTACATAGCATATGATCTTCTAGTAATGGCGCACAATGATTAGGATGTAAATCCCATTACATCGTTTGAATATAACATTCACACTCACTTGCACATCCACACTGATGCATAGTCATTGAATGAATCCTAGTCATAAATATATACATCCCAATACATTGACAATATTTCATGTCAACCATGAATCTCTTAACACCATCCGTAATTAGATAGGTTGGCTAAGGGTGGATTTAAATTTAAATTGATATGAAATGTGTAATGGGTTAGTTCTAAATCACTTTTGTTATCACCAATAATAGATGCTTTTATGTTCTACCTTTAGAGAACTTAACCTAGTCACATTTCATCTTCACACACTTCCTCTAACTGGTACACGCTTCCCTTCTCTAGCACAAACACTAAGACGTTATTCACTGTTAGCCAATCAACATAGACTATACTCTATTATACTCAACTTTATATCTATTAAGGCTCCACCTCTAAAACTCTAGAATTTGATACAAAATGAATAAACTTTAATTTAGGTACAAGCCACAAGGCATAGCATTCAATTGTGCTATAATGTGAAGTAGAATACTATTACAGTATAATACAATTCATGAGTAGTAATCCACAAAATACTTCCACAAACACTTCTAGACTACTTCCAACACCTAGAATAGATACAAGCATGATATCTCAAGCATAATACACGTAGTATTCTTCACAGTGTAGATCACACTAGCATGTTATTCTCAAAAACTCTAACGGGACATGATCATGATAGAAATACTACCTGATTTCAAAAGCTCGGACATGTTAGAACTAATTACATTTAATTCTCACTGATCTAGTGAACTCCTTTAACATCAATGACAATATATGTTCAATAATGATTACACAAAAGGGATATCTTTGGAGTTTCTAGGAAGAGCTTGTTGCCTTTGACGACTTGCAAGAAAAGCTGGTGAATTCCACATTCTCTTAAAGGATAAATTTAAAATATCACAAGGGGCCAGCTGTGGACACAATGAGTGAATTCATTAATGTTTTTTATAGAAATATTTCCTATTGATGATTG
Source organism: Sequoiadendron giganteum (assembly GCA_007115665.2). Taxonomy (NCBI): domain Eukaryota; kingdom Viridiplantae; phylum Streptophyta; class Pinopsida; order Cupressales; family Cupressaceae; genus Sequoiadendron; species Sequoiadendron giganteum. The sequence continues at coordinate 26,460,899 of CM021101.1, read as the reverse complement.
ATAGAATAATTAATCTTTATTATTTTGATTAATTTTGTAAATGAACATCCCGGGTGGTAAATTGCCAATCTGACATTGAATTTTTAGTTAGAATTCAATTAAGGAATTAGTTGTTAATTTTATTTCTAGATAAGGGTTGATTGACCAAGTTGAACTCTTACCTAAATTTTTTAGATCCACAAGATATGGAATGCATGGTTCCTATATATTTTGGGTATTTAGAAAATTATTAAGGATTAGAAACTATTTTATTTGAAAGGAACTAATATAATTTCAATGTGGATATTCTTTCAATATTTTGGGGGTGATTTATAAAATATTGAACGATTATGCCTATTGCATGCATATGGGTTTTGATCATTGGCAATGGTATATCAGTTTTATTTATCTAAATTGAATAAATTCATATAATTAGTCTTGTTACAGTGGTATTGAATAGAGTCTTGTCTCAAAACTCTGCATGTTTTATGGTGATTTAATTTGATGTGGTTTAAAAATCTTGAAATTATAATTTTCCTTTGATGATTGCATTGTAATTAACAGTGATTGGGTGAATATTGATTACTTTAGTGGTTCCCTTGATTTTTCCTAATCATTTCAGAATTAATAAATAGAATGAGATTTACTTTTTCCATTTATTTTAGTTTATTCTTTAATTCATCTCTTAACCCTAAACTTTTTCTATTTATTTTAAGATACTTTGGATTTTTAAAAGAGCATAGTAGTTATATAAATTTGCTAAATAACTAATGTAATAACATACAACTTATCTAAAATTCTAAGAAATGTATGTCTTTATTTGATATTGCATGTCTTGAACATATTTTTTGGATGTTTGAACCAATCAGGCCCCTTGTTAAACAAGTTTACATGAACCACTAGGTTATCTATCATAGTCAATACCTAGCCTAAAAAGAACCTTGAAATAGGAATCCTTTCTTTTTAAGAGGAGTATTGATTTATTGTTACTCATCAACTGGTTTTGTTAAATCCATCATCAACAGAATTAGTTCTAGAAGGAGGGCCTTCTTAATTTAGACAAATTGGAAAATAGTATCTCCTCTCCATAAAGGTATAGAAGAGTCCTCAACTCTACCCCTAATAAAGGAGATATCTTGGAGATATCCCAATACCAAAAGAGAGCAATGATAAGGGGGAAAGAAGAGGTGAAGCATTCAAATTATATGGAAATACCACAAGATCCTAATTTGTAAACCATATCTATGAGTCGGACCTCACCCCAAGTCATAATAATTGTTGCACCCGCACCACTTAGGATGGATTATTTTACATCAGATGATATTTCTCAATTGAATATCCAAGGAGCCTTACACGAACTATCCAAGAATATTGAACATTTCTATCCCAAATTCATATATGGAGAGTCTAGAACGATGGAAGATCACATAAGAACTTTCAAAGAAATCTGCAATAGCGCCCAGATTGGACATCAAGATGTATTTTACATGTTCCCTTATTCATTACGAGAATTTTCTTATAGTCGGTATCTTAATCTCCCAAGAGGAACAATCACAAAGTGGAGACACTTAGAGAACAAAATTGCAAACCAGTTTAAAGTCTACACAGACCCCACAATCGTGTACCATCAATTTGTATCTTGCAAAAAAGAACATAATGAGCTTATAAGTATTTATAACACCTAGTTCCATAAGACTTATAATATTTTATCCAACCCATACCTTATGACTGAGGAAGCTATTATCCAAAAATATTTTAGGTCATTAGTTCTATTGACTAGCTTGTTTTTGAGAAGGCTACCTAAGGCAGATGGGAATAGCCTAGAAAAGACATGCAATGAATCCATTATATTTTCCTAGAAAATAGATCCATAATAGGTAATCCCTTTGGATCATTAGCATCCCTAGGATTTATTGGCATGTTTAATCAGATCCCGGCTATAAACAATGCATTGATCAACCACACACCATTAATGAATCCAATTCTAGTAAACACGATGAACCTGTCCCAAATTTTATTTCCATATAAACCTATGAGTCAATAGACTCATGTAAAACCCATGATCACCTATCTTGGGAATGGACATGAATTTAATATCAAAAATGGGATGGGACAGTCTAGGAACACATTCTTTGAGCAAAAAAATTAAAGGTCCCCTTCAGATCAAGGACACAACACTCAATTAACATCTAAACTAGAAGCCATGAAAAAGATATTGTCTCAAGTTACCAATGATCTCACACACTTGAGAATAAATCCTTCTCAAGGAGCCAATAATAATTATAATCAAATCTAAAACTCTTAGAATAATCAGAACAAGCAAGGTTTTCAAGGAAGAAACTTTAACCCACAAAGAACAAATCAACCTTGGAACAATAGACCCAACAATGAAGGAGTTCCTAAAACTCTGGACCATGCAAACATCATTGATTATTTTGATATAAATTTGATGATGAATAGTTGTAAGTTTCACAAAACCCTAGATCATGTTGAAGCTAATTATCCAAAGATACAAAAAATGTCCAAGGTCATGCAGGGAAACCCACAATCTACCCCTAAAAACATGAATACCGTGATGGTGGATTCCTACACTATTGTTAGTGAAGGGAACCTAGATCAATATTTGGAAGAAGATGAGCTCACCTTTCCTTTTGAGAATGAGAATAAGCCAAAGAGCATAGTTATATATTCTTTCCAACAAGGGATAAATAGTCATAACTTAAGGATTAAATGTGAACCTCTTACCGACAAAATCTCACCAAGGTCAGGTCCCACTCCTCTAGAATCACATATAGACAAAAACACATCTCCTAAAGGATCTTTTTGGAGTCCCTTAAAAATTGCTAGTTCCTAGTTCAGTAAAACCCTGTCATACATTAGGAAAAGTATAATGTTGTTGAAGACTTGTAAAAGGACAAAGGCTAATATTTCCATTTATGACATGTTGCAAAGTTGTCAAAACTAAAAGATTGCATTATTCAGATTCATCGACAACCCATGAGGAGAACATATTACCACTAGCCAAAAGTACAAGTGTCAAGCTTTTAATTCCTCCAACACAATGGAAACTATATTCAAGAGGAAGACTATGGTTCCACCATTCCTACTAAGTGTCAGAATATTCAAGATAAACTAACATAATTTTTTGATTGAATTTGAAGCTTCTTGCAATGTTATGCCATATTCAATCTGCCAAAAGCCAGGAATGACTCTCAAACCAGCCAACATGATAGTTGTACATCTTGACAAAAATAATGTCAAGTCAATTGTGGACTAAAAATTGAACACATACAACTAGCTTTAGACCCCCCATATTCAAGAGCATATTGATATACATTTTGTGGGCTTCCCATACATGTATGATATGTTACTAATCAGGGAATGGATCAAGTGATTAAGGGTTTGTTTTCCACAAAATTTACCTAGCTATGGTTGTCATGGAGAGGCATGAATAACCAAATAAAAATAGATGTGGAGCCTAAGCTAAGACACATGATAATTGATTATAATGTGCCAAATGAAGTATCCTTTACTTAAATGGATTTAGGAGTATACAAGATGAGTGATATTATGATGGTGTCTCTTGTAACTAAAGAACATACAGAACAAGATAGTCCTATTAAAGGGTTGCAAGAATTAAAATCAACGAATAAGACATTTCAATAATTCTTCCATAAAATGTATGTTAATATGACTATTTTCGAAGAATATGCAAATACTTTAGTTCTTCTACTCCTAGGATGGTGTTGAATCCATAATTAAAGTCATTCTGAATTCTCCTATCCCACTTGCCAAGATGTACTAGCTAGATTTAAATGGTATAATCCCAAGAATGGGAGAAAATACTGTAAATGGGGAATTTCACTCCAAAGGACAACATTGTTCCCAAAAGTATTACAGAGAAATTTTACAAAGAGACATTCAAAACTAGACCAAACTCAGTCGTAGGTACATTCATGTCCGCCCCTGGAGTACAAGGTAAATGAGTACCCCTTACTCAAGAATGGAGAAGCAAAGAAACTTGAACAAGATATAATGAATGATCCCAGCATATCCAATCAACAAAATGTCATTATATGAAAGAATAATCAAATCTCCAAAACTTGGAAAATAAAATAATGTGGAAACTTATATTTGATGGATCCAAATGCAAAAAAGTGAATGGTGTTATGATTGAATTGGTTAATCCTCAAGGTAAATCCTTCCTAGGAGCCTTTAGATTACAATTCACTTGCATAAATAATATAATTGAATATGAGGCATTGATTAGAGGGCTACTATTAGCACACCATAACAAGGTAAAGTACATATTTATAGAAGGAGACTCTTAGTTAGTAATAAGATAAATCAGGAGCTAATATGCTTTCCATGATAAGAGGTTATCAGTCTATAGAAATTAAGTATGGGATCTAATTGAATATTTGATTCTTTCAACATCCGATCAATCCCTAGTAGTAATCACATTGTGGACTCCCTTGTTGTTTCTACTAGCTCCCTAAAACCTATGATGAGATCTCAATTGAATATATTTTCTATGGAGATGGTTTCATCACTATCAATTCCAGATAATATCAAAAACTTTTAGGTATTTGAGGAGGATCAACACATTCTTGAGTTCATTACTAACACTTGGATTTTTTCCACTCAGATCGTAGATGAATGTGACAGAGACCCATTTGAAACAATAGATGAATGTATCATAAAAATAAAAACAAGAATTATTCCTAAAGGTATGGTTTTATTAGAAATAATCTTTGATCAAGATGATACAATGAAGTCTAATAAAAATACCCTAAATTCAGAGGGAGGCAATTATAGTTCTCATAATTTGGGGGTTGAAAAAGATAGGATGGAAGACCTTATTGGCACATTTTGTACCACAGAAGAAAATAATGGGATAGTAATGACCTTGAAATATTATAGGGAGGTCATTCCTTAGAGCTATGAAGAGTTGAGGACTTATGATACCTTGTTCATTATACATACTATTTATTTGAACCCAGGGGCTAAACCCTTTAGATAGAGGCAGCATCCAACTAATGCTTTTTTGATCCCTTGATATAGAAAGAATTGAAAAACTATTAAGTGCTAGGATCATATATCTAGTACAAAATTCAACCTAGGTAGCTAACCTAGTTCCAGTCAAAAATAAAAATGGAAAAATCAGACTATGTTGATTTTAGAAACCTTAATCAAGCATCAAAAAAATGATAACTACCCATTTCCTTCATTAGATGAAGTTCTCCAGATAGTTAATGGATCATAAATGATGTCATTTTTGGATGGATACTCAAGCTACAACCAGGTCATGGTCAAATAAGAAGACAAGCTGAAGACTACTTTCACCACAAAGTGGGGAGGATTTTTCGTACAAGTGGATGCCTTTTGGCCTTATTAATTTATAAGAAACCTTCCAAAGAGCTATGGACATAGACTTCAAGGAAATTATTGGAAATTGCATCATCATCTACATGGATGACCTCAAAGTTTTTTCAAAGAAAAGGGTAGACCATGTAGGGGACCTATGCAAAATCCTCCAAATTTGTAACATACTCAACTTTCCTCATAGTAAATACTTTATAAATTACAATAGAAGTAAATAATCACATGATAAAAATGGATAGTAAAAAAAATTCACTTTCATATAACATTCATTGAACATGATCAATAAATAAATGAATACTACAACTTTTGAATTTGAAATATAATTACAATTTGAGAAATAAGATAATATTTTTATTTATAAAACACAATAAGTGATTAATTTTTTTCATATTTGAAAAAATCTATTTCTATCTCACAAGCCTTGGTGTTGTCATTTGCAAGAGGAAGATCATCACAAGAGACTTTTACCTCTAACCATAGATCGACGATCCCCCACACACTTTCCAACTAGAAGTGACCCTACCCTTCACAAAAATTATAGACAAAGGAACCAACACATAAATGTGTTGGAACGCATTTATCATTATGCCAAAAGATCAATGTGTTAACGCCCGATACAAATGCCAGAGATAAGCGGATCCACAAGAGGCGATTAGTCTATATCCCGAATCCAAAGGGAGACGATGGCAATTAGTCCAACAATCCCCTCCTCGCCATCACCCGAGGGGATTCTAAACCATGACCCATATTTGATACCATTTGTTGGAACGCATTTTTTTTGCACCAAAATATCGACATGTTAATGTCCAATACAAACACCAAAGATAATCAGATCCACAAGAGGCCATTAGTCCATGTCCTAAATCCGAAGGGAGATGTTGGTGATTAGTCCAACAAAATTCCATCTGAGTCCTAGTTTTCTGTCCTACATAACCAATCGACCATAAAACTTTAGATAACTTCTAAGTATGACCAATCTGACTGGATATATGTAATCTAGAACATTGTGAACCGACTAATGCAAGCAAAGACTTTTACATTAATTTGGCTAAAGTTTTGAAATAAAACAAACACTTCCATAGGAAATGTAGTTGTGAGTTCACACACCTCTAACTCAACTTGGAAATGACCTTTCACCTAAGGTTTAACACATGGTTGACCTGTTCAATTGTTTGTCTAACTTTCCATTAAAATTTAAGATAAAAATGTATAACTTTCTATGATCAATAAACGACTAAAGTCATGGAAATATTTTCCTAACAATGAACACCCATATTACCTACTTGTAATATCTCAAAACTTGGCTACTAAAACTTGTTCATAAGCTTTTACATTCATTCCTAATCTAGTGAAATATTCTCATATTTTCATGCACAATACTTTTTTAGATTTTGTGCATACAAATTATAATGTTTCCAAACATTGACACTAACTCAAGACACCTTTTATTTCCCATGATTTCTTGTCAACTTGAAATATAACTAAAATAAGTATTATTCACCAATAAGAAAATAACTTCTTTAAATAATTTTAATTTCTCTATGTTTTCCTCCTAGTTCTTTGTACAAGAATATAATTAATAATACTAATATATATTGCTAAATTATTTTACAAGAATAAGCACATTTTTATGGTATTATAATCTTTCAACAATTTTGAATATAAATTTGATTTCTTTCGGTCAACATAACAGAATAAGCTTCAAGCTTATCATACACTTTTATAAATATATAATACATAGCATTCTTTGTATACTCTTCATATATATATATATATATATATATATAAAACTGCAAATCTAGTTTTCTAAGTAAAATAAAATAATTTATTCATATCACAACAGGGTAATTTATTTCTTCTCTGCTGTCATATATAGCTCTAAAAGAGAAATTGAATAAATTTATTCACAGTTCTATAAAAATCATACTACACATTTAGTATTTTAGCATATATGTTTCAATATATTTAAATATTCTTATATATTTTCAAATCTGAAACTCCATATTATTTTATCAAAATTTAAAGAGAAAAATAGAGTATAAAAGCATCCCTAGACTATTGCTTTTCTTTTGCACTTCTGAGTTCTAAATGCTCAACTCCTCCAAGTATCCACAGTTGACTACCTTTGAAAATCTCTATTCTTATTTACAAAACAAAACATAGCTAACAACTATCTATTATTCCAAGACCGATATCCTCATAAACTACCTACAATGTTCTATTCTAACATCAATATATTTAATCTCCGGACTCAAAACTATAAAGAACTTCCTGTATATGGCATATGTTCTCTTCCAAAAAGCTCTATGTTTTACACATACTAGTGTTGCCTCTTGCTTCCATCATTGTGAATGATAATCATCATAAGAATGCAACCATAATAATCTACCATTCTCCTCTATAGCACGCATACCTTACTCATAATTGCCACTCATAATAACTCCCAACTGAAATTTATTATCATGCCCCCAATATTCCTTAGCGTAGACATTGATACCAATATTATATGGCAGGAATATGGCCTACATTGGAGTATTTTCCCTCACGTAGGAAGTTGAAACAATTTAAACTTATTTACTCTCATTTACATGCATCCATTACCACGTCTAGCTACCTCCAAAAAGCCACAACCTTTTCCATAGGCTATTGGAATTTATGCCAATATAATAACTTATATATTCTTTTATATATATCAATTCATATTATGTATATATATTTTTAATCGATGAATTCTTTTGAGGAGCTATTAACTAGTGAGGCCACAAATGAGGGACCTCATTCCCAGCATGAGTGCACAACAACCAACCATACTTGAGAGAATAGCATCCCACAAGCACACTAGCACATCGAGGTTCTTGCACAAGCTTGAGCGCCTATGAAATCACCGACATGAATGCCAAGACGGTTCACAATCTGTGAGCACATTGGATCAGCGAAGGCACAAATTTGTGATCATAGTATTCCAACGGGTATTTGAACCTTGGTGGCAATATCAAAAATTCCACAACTTAACCAGTGTGTGTGTGTGTGTGTGTGTGTGTGTGTGTGTGTGTGTGTGAAATGATGAAAAATAGTGTGGGTTACCAAAATAGGATTGATAACCCAATTAGGGGGACCTATTCTTCATCAATTCATTAGGAAATGAGATCCACACAATGAAAGGACTATCAACCTTGAGGTGATTCAAGTCAAAGTGTGAATCTGTTGATTTCTTTTTTTGCAAGGACGGGGTCTTGATTAAATGGCACTTTGGGGAGAAATATTAAAAATAGAAAGCTAACTCCAAAATGTAATATACCACTTGGATCTAATAGATTAACCTCAATACTGATGGAACCAGAACAAATTGCAAATCACAGAGAGGTAAGATGATGTATACCAGTCACCAAAAGTGCTTTGTTGAAACTGACCTGGGACTAATTCTAGTCTCAGGGGTGAATGGGTCTTGGTTTAGGGTTTGTCTACAAATTTTGGTATCCTTTACAACATATCTAAATCTCTCAATTTTCCCAAGTTTTAGGTTCGAAAAGCTGAAAATTATTTATGTAGTTGAGTTTCTATGAGATGACAACTTTTGCAACTTTGACAACTTCAATTTTTCTCTTCAAGATTTCTTCCACCTAAATCTGTAAACACAAATCAAGAGGGAAAAATTGTTTTTTTTTGGTGAATGGGGGTTTGCCTTGGTCAAACCCCATTTTGGTAATTAAACCTTGTAATTAAATAAAATGGCATGAAAGGAATGATGAATGAACAACTCTATGTCACAACTCACCAAACACTTGAATGAGCCTTGGAATGTAGATCTTCAAATAGCATGAAATGGCCTCAATGGATGTGGATCTTGATCTTGAAACTTGATTTGAAACAATGCCTTGAATTATTGAATGGATCATGAACTCTACATCACCATATTAGCTCCAATAACATGCATGATGCAAGAAGACTTCGACATGATAATTGGATCTTGATTGCTGCAATAACTTTTCAATAAATCTACTCTTCAATGCCTTGAAATGCTCACTTTAGCTCTTGTAATTGAACCCTTGAAAATTTAGATCAAACTTAGTGAAATGACCTTATATTAATAGGTATGTAACATTAATTTCACGACATTCAAATAACACAAGACGGCATGTGAATATAGATTTGAAATTCTTAAAATACTGCCAAAAACATAATTTAAATTTAGGTCCTAGGTCACTCACCTAGGACACACATTGCTCAATGAGAAATGTTATGTTTAGGCATTAATGAATGTCGGGTTTCCTCTTCAAAAAATGCAATTAATTAGGCTTGGATTTGAATGAAAGGGGCCAATTAAGGAAAATTAGCCTCAATTAATTAAGGGAGCCCTAGATAAGTGTGAAAGTATAAAGAGGTACACTCTACAGCACTAAAAATAAGGCACAATTAAGTCCATTTTAATTAATAGGGCCCTAAACTTAATATAAATTTGTAAAATACATAATACAACACTTAATTAAGGCATAATTAAATTCATTTTAATATTAATTCCCAAATTAAGTGTGAAAATGTAAAGGGATACATTTTCTACACTATAATATATATTTATATATTTTTAAAATGTAATTAGATAATAATTAAATAAACTATATATAAGTTGATCAATCGTAAAGGCGATGATGGTACCACATAACACCTTTTTACTACGAGAAGACTAGGCCAAAGACCATAATATTTAACCTAACCTTACGACTCGAGCACACTTATCCAAAACATAAAATAAACTCAATGACAAAATGGGGGTTACTTACTCGAACTGGATACATAAACCTAGATGGATTTCATCAAATAAAACTAATACAAACTTCCTCGTTTTTTTCTTAAAGATGGAATTCATCAAGCTATGAAATGTAGATGGAGCATTTGTGTAGACACTCAAAATATCCTGATCGATCTCATGCACTTGATCCTGATTTACTAACACTAATTCTTTCTTAATCATTTCTACACTAACCAATTAATTGAATAATCTTAATTTAATTAATTGAATTTCCTCCTTAAATCAAATAATTAAATTTATTGGATTATTTCATCATCCTCTAATATTTTTCTTTTAATTAAATAAATCAATTTTATTTAATTAAAATCTCAATGTTCTTCCTTTAATTAAATAAATCAATTTTATTTAATTAAAATCTTAATGTTCTTCCTTTAATTAAATAAATCAACTTTATTTAATTAAAATCCTAATGTCCCAATACCCTCTCATTTGATTTAAATAAACTCTAACATTTAAATCAAGTGTCACAAATCAACTAATTTCATCTAAGTTAATTAATCCTAAATTAACTAGCTCCTAACACTAATCCCCCATTCCTCTAGCTTTTAACTCCACCCTAAGGTAAGTCAACCTTGGTCAAGTTGCACATGTAAATCAATTTATTTGATTTACTAATTACCTTATTTTCTTTAAAAAATAATATTCCTAGAATATTCCACCCATGTGACTTTTTCCCTCCCAAAGGACTTTTGTCCTCTTTCTTGAGCCATCTTGGCATTAAAGAGCTTTCTTGGCATTAAAGATCTTTTACACACAAGCCACATTGGCTTTAAATATCTCTTACACATTCTCTTTTACACAAGCCACCTTGACATTTATTCTTACACATCCCATCTCCCAAAATTTGCTAAAATCTCCTCCAAGATTCATTAGCATGTTGACAAGTGGCACCATGCTATTGGTCCATTTTTAATCCCACATTCAAAAATCTTCTTCACTTTTCAATCCCTGGCTTCTATAAATAGAGGCATGATTCTCACAATATGGATCCAACAACTAAGAGTATAATCACTATAGCCATTTGAGTTCATAGTATTTCATCTTTTTCATCCATTCTAGCAAGATTATAGTCATTTTTCATACTTTGTTCATCACAAATTCATCATCAAGCTTATCAAGGGGTTAGGAAAGGGCTTCTTTCCACAACAAAAGAGAACTAATCCCCCAATGGGATGTTGGTTTGATTATTAGAATAGCATTTCATTAGCAGTTCATTTGATATTCTACTTTGTTTTCATGTTCTTATGCTTAGATAAATTTCATAGGGAATTCTTAACTCCTACTTGTTTCTTGACTAATTATCACTTGTTTGTTCATGTTTGAGTAGGTCTAGGAAGAGAATTCACATTTTGGCACTAGAAGGAGGGCTAAAATCTCAAAATTAGCACATTTTTTCGCTATTTCCGTTATTTTTCCATTTTTTGTTCTTCCAAGACACAGCGACGTTGAAGAGGACAAACAACGACGCAATTATTTCATCATCGCTATATAGCGACTCTGTCTCTGTATCCAAAATGCAACACTGTCTTGTTTCTTCCGACATCTGGCAGATCAAATTCCAAAGAGCGACGTTGAGAGAAATAGCGACACAAGTGTGGTCTCTGTTTTTCCATAGAGCAACGTTGGTTTCACAAGAGGGACACTGAAAATTTCAAATAGTGATTCCTTCATGGGAAGCAATACTGGTTCTGGGTAAAAGGTGTATTTTTTAGTTTTATTTTAACATGTGCATTTTTATATTAATCACCTTTGACCTTTGACCTATTTTTTGACTTTGTTTTATCTAGTTTGACCAAATTTTGTAGGTTTACGTGACAAAGAAGAGGAGGAAACAAGAAGATCCTCTTATGGCATTTCCTTTTTCAAAATTGTAAAAGAGTGTTCTTTAACACTTTGGGGACATTTATAATCCCGTATTTGGATACTGTTATCTTCAACCTTAGAACTTAACTACATTTTTTTCGGGTTTTAAAAAGAACATACAAAAGCTTTCTTTTTTTCTCAAAGTTGGTTAAAAAGAACATTAGAAACTCACTAGATTTGAATTTGGGTCTTAAAAATAGAACAATCAACTTCACACTCAAATCTGGTTTTCTAAAAATAATTTATTAATGCCTTCAAGGATTTAAAACGAACTTGTCTTTGTCTTGTTTTGTAATATTATTTACAAAATATTGTCATTTCAAATGTGAATACACTTCTCTCGCACTTCACGGTGATCTTGAGAATCGAAATCATTTTAGTGATATTAGTTTTTTTCTAAAATATTGCCTCTACATTTCAAATTTGGGTTTTAAAATTGGACAAATCTTGCGAGTGTGAAGAAAAGGCATTGTGTGTGCTCCCTCCTAAATATGTTAGGAGGTCAAACTACAAATGCACTTCTTCGCTATTGTTTACCTTTAGAGAGCCTGCCTTGGTGGGAAAAAGTACTCACCCCAAGGGAACGACTCAAACCGGTAACGAGCTAAATGCCAAGCTACTCCCAACCGGTATATAAATTTGAATGTTGAGGAAATATTAGCATTACAAGAGATCCTACGGACAAGCAGGTGATACTCTTTATATGGGTTGATCTTGCCTCTTGTGTGGCCTTCTGAACAGGTACCTTGATTAAGAACCAATTCATGTAGAATCCAAAATCCCTATCTATTTGTTGGTGTCAGGAGGTCAGACCTCCGAAGCCACCCCACGTACTTATGGTTCTTAGTAGAGATGAAGATTTTGTCATGGGAGATTCATGAGAACTCGAAGCTTGGCTGACCCAAGAAGTGTATGCCGAGAAAGGGGGAGCTAGTGTGTTCAAAATTTTAATCGTCCACTTTGAATAAGCGCAACTGGAGAAATCCAAGTGGGAATCTGACAAATATTGCCTTTTTTATCCTAGGGTTGTGCATTGTTTTAGAATCAAAACACTTTTCTTGAAATCTCAAAAATGTAGAAACAAATATTCAACAAGATCATCAGAATTTCAAACCCTTTGGAAAGAGAAAATACCTTTGAAAATCCCATATATTATTGCTTGTCCCGAAGGATTCTATCCTTAGAGGCTTATAAGTATTTGGGCCCATACCTCAATTTTCTCTCTCTAAAGTTAACATTAGGGAACTATTTCCTTGATTCTCTTGATTTCCACATGATGGACCTTGTGGGATGAAACGAAATTGAGACATAGAAATTTAGTTTGAAAAGCTAAGCAAGAAAGTGTGGATGTGGTAAAAATAATCAATAAAAGATAATTGAACCACATATGTGCTTGTTCACATGATTTCCAAAAAGGTAAAAATCCCAAAACAAAATTCTTTGTGCAAAAGCTTCAAGTTTAGGTGTCACACTCAAAAATTTATCAAGAAATATATTAAGAAGTGCAATCTCAAGCAATACACCAAGATAAGAAAGAATTTCACGATGTTTTATAGACTCATTCCTTTGAACAATCTGGATATGTATGCTCAATTTGAACCACTCATCTAAGTCAAATTTTGGTCTTTTGAATTTGATCATTTAAGAAGTATAGCATGTTCTTCAATACTGAGGTCTCATAAAGTCTCTTTAGGTGAAATCTAGGATCAAAATCAACACCCTCATATCCATCCCCCAAACAAAAAATCAAAATCCCATCTAACAAACAACTCTTAGAATCTTGGAAAAAATCACTCATGCTAGACTCTTGCTAATCCTTCAAATCAAAATAAAAAATCATCTTGTTTGATTAAGTGTGTGTGGATGAATCCTTCTCCATACACTTAGTTAAATTATCATCTTGTGGACAAGTTTTATTCCAAGATAATATCCAACATCTTAGGTTTTATGAGTTCATTATCCAAAATCCAAATCAAATCAAAAATTCCTAAAGTCTAGTATCCCTCCAAGGTTCTTAAGAGTTCAATATTTCACACCATCCATCTTTCATTTATCCCATCACCATCATTTTTTCCTTAAACCAAATTAGATTTTCTTCTTTGTACCTAAAGTTTAGACCAACCTAAGGAATTTGAGGCTTTCCTTCTATATTCTTGAAATTTGATCCTTATTTTATGGTCCAAATTAGATATCCACACGAGAAACATGGAGCAAAACAAAGAGACATCCACTTCAAGTGACTTGAGTCAAACCGCAACTAAATTTAATCCCATCGGATCTAACAATCCCCCACTCAATCTTCCTCAACAACCACAAGGTCCTCAAGAGGGATGTTGCCAAGTGGAGGATATCACCAACAATCCCCTAGGAATGACAAGATGAAATCATGGAGATAGTCCAAAATCTTGAGAACCACAAGATTTTCAATACAATGATGAGACTCAATCCTTCACAATACATGCTAGCATTAGCAAAGGAAGGGGCTAAACTCCCTTCTGATTATGATGTAAGCATTATTATGGAACCACCTCTTGGGACTATGACACCAGTATCATTCACACCATCCTTCCAAAACATCATTCAACCCATCCCACAACCAATATCATCTCATAATCCAACCAGCCCATAACAACCAAGGGGAGTTCATTGCTTCATCTCTTCAAACACATCCCCTTATAAATAATCAAAACTTGGACACAAATACCATCCCTCAAGACCCAAAGCATTTTTACATTCCACTCATTTTCCATGATACCAACAATGCATCTACCTTCTCCGCCAAACTGGCATACTCTCTTGGGACACAAGTCTCTCTCCCCATGGTATCACAAGGACAAGGGTTTTTACTTGGAAAAGGGGGAATATTTGATCCTTCATCATCACTTTCTCAAGGAAACCTACCACCACTTCCCCCACTAACATCAACATCCACATCAATCCAAGGCTAAGGGAAACCCCCTTTACCCAACATACCAATCCAAAATCAATTAAATCCAATCCAATCATGAACCAAATCAACATACCAAATCCTCCAAGCATGCCACCAATATCGCAACACCAGGTGGCACCAATCTAGACATCCCAATTAACCATTACACCATCTACAACACCCTGAATTCTCCAAAACATGGTCTCTCAAGGACCTAGCACATCAACCATACCCTCCACCACACAACCCATGGTCATCACTCAAACACCTCAACAACCTCCTCAACAAAACCCATCTCACAACATTCTAAGTCCTCCACCTCTTCTACCAAATCCAAACATGGCAAGCTAATACAGCATCACATTGCAAGCAGCCTAGCAAGCCTATCAAAAGGCACTCCAATAATTCCAAGCCCAACAAGCCACACAAACTAACCAATAAGCCACACAACAAGCACATGCATAGCAAGCCACACAACAATCCCAACAGGCCACCCAAGCGCAAACACAAGCATTGTTACAGTAACAACAAGCCCAACAAGCCCAACAAGTTATGCAAGCCACACAAGTTGATCAAGTTGCACAAGCACAAGCCCAAGCACAAGCCTAAGCTCAATATCAAGCACAACAAGCTCAAGCACAAGCCCTATTACAGCAACAGGCTTACTAACAAGCTTTGCAGCAATACCAAGCCCAACAACAAGCATCCCAATAGCAAGCCCAACAACAAGCATTGTTGGCACAACAAGACCAACAACAAGCATTATTGGCACAGCAACAACTACAAGCATATCAGAAAGCATTATTTTCGTAACAAATCTTACAGCAAACTCCCACAAATGCATCACCAAGTTTTCAAGTCACCCCACCCATCATTCAAGCCACAACACCCGCTTAGAACACATTCATTCCACCACTTGATCCGCAAAATGACTTATCCGCTCAAATCAAAAATCTCTCGCAACAAGTGTTGGACATCCAATCTGGGAAAACCACAAAATCGAAAGGGAATTTATGCCCTTATCCTTTTGACAGAAGTATTGTGATGAAGTCGTTCCCACCAGGCTTTGAGATACCAAAATTCAACAAGTACAGTGGAACCAGAAATCCTGAAGATCACATCAAAGAATTCCACGTACACTTCATGGAAATTGCCTATGATGAATCTTATCTAATGAGGCTCTTCCCAAGAATTTTGGCTAACCTAACTATGGAATGGTTCTCCCGTTTTCCTCCCGGAATCAAAAATTTCCAAGAAATTATGGACGCATTCATACAAAATTATTCATTTAACATGGGCATGGATGTAAGCTTGGAAGAGTTTTCCAAACTAAATCAAAACAAGGGAGAGATATTTGCATCCTTCTTGCAACGATGGTGATTCAAGGCCAATAGGAGCAAGTGGGATATGCCAGAAGAACAACAAGTCAGAACCATCATCTCAAATCTTAAAGGGATCTTAGCCTTTCATCTCAAAATGTAGTGCATCACCACTTATGATCAGCTCATCCCCAAAGCTCTTAACAACAAAAGAGCCCTCATTTCACAAGGGGGGACACCCACTTATCAATACAATCACCTATCAACAAGCTACAACTACAAACCTCAAACATGGGCAAAAACCAAAAATATTACCAACGATGGTGTTGTTGACACCAAGGTTGTAATCAGTGCTCCAAGGGAAAACCCACAACAACAAACATACCAACAACCTCAAAACAACATCCAAAACATCCCATGACCCAGCACATATCAACAGCAAAACAACACGCAAATAGTCAACAATTTCAATGATCAAGGTGGACCATCCACCGAAAATAGATATCCCCCCAAGCGAAAGTACACACTGCTTGGGGAAACGATTGAATCTGTCATGCAGTAACTCATTGAAGCCAACATCATCACACTCCCAATCATTGAAAATTACCAGGAGCCTCAAGTTAAACCACCATGGTATAATGAGAGGCACCTTTGTGATTTTCATAAGATAAAGGGGCACACAACAACCACTTGCATGAAGCTCAAAAACTTGATCCAAGATCTTATTGATGAAAAGACTATCACCATTGAGCAACCGGCCAGAAATCATGACCTCAAAATATACACACGAATTCAATGTGGATCACAATAAAGCAAACAACGAAGGAAAAGGACAAAAGTACGACAACATCAACCATGTTTATGACCATGTTGTCGCCTATTTAGATGAGTGGGTAGATGTTATCAATATTTACAAGGTCCAAGGTTGAGTGTGGAGCCACCACACAAAGCGGTAGAATCACCATCCCCTGACCATCCACACAAGCTAGAGCACCCCCTGCAAAATCAAATTCCATGGCCAATGGTAACAGTGTCTTAGAACAGCTGAAGAAGACCCCCGCCCAGATCTCCATCATGGATTTTCTGAAAATATCGCCTGCCCATAGCGAAATTCTAGAAAAGGCACTAGTTGCTTCTTTTGTACCCACGGATCTTGATGCAAACCAATTCCAAGCTATCGTTGGACACATCACCACATTGCATCTCCTCACCTTCTCTTAACAAGATCTTCCAACCCATCCATCTCATAACCATGTACTTTGTCTCAAAGTCTTTGTCCATAAAAATAAATTCAAAAGGGACTTGGTGGATGGAGGTGCAAGGTTGAATATTTGTACTTTGAAGCTAATAAATAATCTGGGATTCTCTAAAGACATGATTGAAAAAGGAAAAGGTATCACCATTGGGGCATATGATGATCAAGAGAAGGTGTCCCAAGGCACTATCCAACTCCCTATCCAAGTAGGACCCGCAACTATGGAAACCACCTGCCAAGTTCTTGATCTAGAACTTCCTTATAACATTCTCCTAGGGTGTCCATGGAACCATGGGATGCAAGTTTTAGCCTCCACCTTCCATCAATGTGTCAAGTTCCCTTACCAAAATCAAGAAGTCACCATCCATGGTGACCCTAAGCCTTTTTACTACTACAAGAATTTGGAAGCTAAATATTACAAAATCCCACAAGTTCCCAAGAATGATGAAGGCCATATGACTACATATGTGGATCCATCCACCATAGCCTCCACTTTTGGGACAAAGACACCCTCCATTCCTGGTGTTTTTGATATCAAATTCATTATCCAAGATAACGGATGCGAAGATTACAAGATGAAGAAAATCACCTTTGTAATAGGAGAATTACCTCAATCTCCTAGGTCCCATGGACAGCCACAACTAAGTGACACACCATCTCAAACCTTCAAAGAAGATCCCTCTAATTTTAAAATTTGGGGGGACCTAAGTCAATAAGTCGTAGATGAAAAGGACATCTCAAGCTTGCTATATCAAGATGAAAGACCTATACCAAATCTTCCAATGGATGATGATAACAAAGGGCTACAGTTAATGCTTGGCATGGGATATAACAAGAAAAATAAACTCAGGCAAAATGACAATGGCCTATAAGAACCCATCAATTTTTAGAAGTGCATAAAGAATCTTGGCCTTGGATGCACCCCTTTGAAAATAACCATATGTGGCAGAGGTACTCATGTTAAAACAGTCAAAGCTCCCCCTCGGTTACCATTATCCACTGGTCTGCCCTTAGACAACTATACCTTCGATATAACTGATGTATGTGAAGAGGATCTCCTCACTGACCTACCCATGTTATTTGAGGACTCTTCCTTGTTCATGATTTCCACTGTGTCTTTTGAGTCAAACAACCAAACCCACGAATTAAAGCTAGTTTATCCCTAGGTAATAGACTATGACCAATGAGGACCACCATTTCTAGACACATTTGAAAATGATGAGGCTCTTTCAGAATTCATGGGACTCGAGGATAACATACCATGTGGAGACCATAAAGAAGTATTTGACATCGATCTAGATACCCATGCATACTACGGGGAAACGATTGAATCCCTCAATCACAAAAATTAAAATTTAAGAATAATCTCTAGGTCTTTAAGTGAAAACCACACTGTGGCACTTTTTGACCCAAAAATAGTAAAAACAAAGGATACATCTAATGGTGAAAACCTCTTTGAGGCACCAAAGGATGAGGGATTCAATCTTCCCCCTAGTGTTATTCATTAGGAGAAGTCAGCAATGTTGGTAGAGAAGTGTAACCCTGTCAACTTGGGGACTAAAGAAACGCCGCACATAACCTTCTATGTGAAATCACTTTTGACTAAAGGACAGGAACTTCTAGTTGCATTTCTAAGAGAAAGAAAGGTAACTTTGCATGGACCTACGCTGACATGTTGGGACTTGATTCAAAGGTTGTGGTTCATCATCTTGCAGTATATCTAGAGGAAAAGCCAGTAAAGAAGAAACTAGGGAAGATGCATCCACAAATCGCATTGTTAGTCAAACATGAGTTGCAAAATCTCCTGGATGTTGGCTTCATAAGACCCATCAATTATCTTGAATGGGTTTCAAACTTGGTACCAATCACTAATCCCACTTGGAGCATACGGATCTGCACTAACTTCAGGGACCTAAACAAAGCATTCCCTAAGGATAATTTTCCCCTTCTAAACATTGGCATGATTGTCGATCAAACCGTTGGGCATGAAATTTTGTCACTCATGGATGGGTTTTCGGGATACAATCAGATAATGAGAGCGAAAGATGACTAGCATAAAACAACCTTTACCTATCCGTGGGGTACATACTATTGGAACATGGTGGTGTTTGGGTTTAAGAACATTGGAACCACCTATCAAAGGGCCATGACACTCATTTTTCATGACATGATTCACAAGTTCATAGAGGACTATGTGGATGACATACTGTCCAAGTCAAGGAAGCGATGAGATCACATAGTGGCACTAAGCTACATCTTTGATAGATTAGAGGAATACAAGGTAAGGCTCAATCCTAAGAAATGTGTCTTCGACGTACAATCAAGAAAGCTCCTAGGGTATATTGTATCAATGAGGGGAATCAAGATAGACCCTACCAAATTCAAAGCAATTATTGAAATGGAGGTTCCAAAAACATTAAAATAGTTAAAGGGTTTATAAGGAAGACTTCAATCTATATGTAGGTTCATCACGCAGTTAGCAGACAAGGATATCCCATATTCTCATCTACTCCACAAGGGGGTAGCATACAAGTGGGATGATAAGTGCGATCAAGCATTCAAAAAAATCAAAGAATACTTGTTGACACCACCAGTACTCATGCCACCGATCCAGAATAAGTCACTAATCTTGTACATATCGGCATTAGCAGCAGCACTTGGGGCTCTATTAGCACAGCATGACGAGATGGGGAAGGACAGAGCCATATACTATATCAGTCAAACCATGGTAGGGCATGAGTTAAATTATACATTCATTGAAAAGGCTTGCCTAGCAGTGGTAATTGCCTCACATAAATTCAGGCATTACATGTTAGCCCATCAAATTAAACTCATCGCCAAAATACACCCCCTCAAGTATTTACTTTCCAAGGTGACACTTACGGGGCGGATGGCTAAGTGGTTCATCATCCTCTTAGAATACGACATTGAATATGTGGAAAGAAAAGCTATCAAGGCACAAGTGATTTTTGATCAATTAGCAGAAGCACCCATCTATTTAGAGAACCCACTTATATCATAATTCCCAAACGAATTTGTGTTCAACCTCAGTGTCGTAGATCATTGGAAGGTTTATTTTCATGGTTCATATACACAGCATGGATCAAGAGTGGGTGTTTTCTTCATCACACCGCAAGGGGATTGTATTCCTAAATCCTACAGGTTATCTTTCCCTTGCACTAACAATATTGTCGAATATGAAGCCCTTGTGATTGGACTCAAAATAGCAGTACAGTGGAAAATCGTGGCTCTTAAATTTTATGGGGACTCTCAGCTAATCATCAACCAAGTTAACAACGAGTACCAAACAAAAGAGGAAAAACTGACCCCATACAAGAAATTGGTGGAAGACCTCAAGGAATTTTTCTTGACATCACATTTGAGCAAATACCAAGGGAAAACAATAGAGTAGTGGATGCCATGGCAATGATGGGATCACTACTAGATATCCCACGCAACGTCCTTAAGCATGAATTCCTGGTAGACCAGCTTCTTGTACTAGATTTTGAGGTACCAGAGTCTGAATTTGTGTGTGAAATCATTGGTCCTGGTAACCCATGGTATCATGACATATACACCTACCTAAGAATAGGAGTCCTCCCAGTCGATATCACTCTGAACCTTAAAAGAGCCTTTGTCAAGAAGTCATCCTGCTTTGTTATCTTAGGTGACACCTTGTACCGTAGGAGTATCAAAGGAACCCTTTTATGATGCCTAAACACCAAGGAAGCTTTGATTGCTTTAAATAAAGTACACGATGGTATTTGTGGTTCACATTCAAGTGGTATGACCTCGTCCAAGAAGCTGTTGAGAATGGGGTACTATTGGCCAACAATAGAGAAGGAAGAGCTCACGAATATGTCAAAAAGTGCTTGCAATGTCAACAACATGGGGATCTCATCCATGCACCAGCTCAAGAGCTCCACCTGATTATAACACCTTGGCCCTTCTCACAGTGGGGGTTCGATCTCATTAGAAAAACCACCCCCACCTCATCTAATGGACACAAGTTCATTATCACTGCTATGGAGTACTTCGCAAAGTGGGTAAAGGCCATTCCTATGACCTATATCACCAGAAAGAAGATACTTAAGTTTATCCTAAACTACCTCATATGCCGCTACGGTGTCCCACAAGCCATTATCTCAAATAATGGGACACCTTTCAAAAATTGAGATGTTTGAGACCTATGCCAGAAATTCAATATCCAACATCGCTTTTCTACTCCATACTACCCCCAGGGTAACGGCCAAGATGAGGTTACAAATAAAACTATCCTAAGAATCCTCAAAAAGACAGTTAATGAAACTGGTCATGATTGGCACTTGCAGTTGAACCCTTCTCTATGGGCCTACTGAACAAGTATCTACAAACCAACAGGTGCAACCCCATTCTCCCTGGTCTATGGGTCAGAAGCCATCCTCCTCATCGAGATCAAGCGAGGCCATGCTTAAGGATATCATTGCAAAACCTCATAACATATGAAGAATATCGGGTGTCTCAATTGAACAAGCTGGAACTATTGGATGAGCGGTGCATGGATGCTTTAAACCACATGCAATTCTACTAGAACCGTCTGAAGAGGAGCTACAATAAGAAGATCTAGAATCGGTCCTTTCAAGTGGGTGAGCTCATGATGAAAGAAAATCAAAAAAATGTGTCGAATCCAAATAGCAAGGGAAAGTTTGAACCCAACTGGTTGGAACCTTTTGTCATCACGGCTAGTTACAAATTAGGGGCATACTATCTATCAACACCTGAAGGTGAGCATCTGCAGGATCCTATCAATAGCTCCCATCTCAAAAAAAATTATGCCTAATTTTCAAGGTATAAATCCAAAAAATATAAAAATATAAAATCATAAAAAGGATTGAAAACAGTAAAGATAAAAATCATCCTCTAGTGAAAACCACTTCAGTGGTGCTTTGGGAAAGTACCTTGGTGAAAACTTGGCAAACAGACACCTTGTGTAAATAAGAACTTTCCATCCACCATGATCTCTACGGCAGGTTCCGCATCATCCATCGCATTCCATTTATCCTTCCATTTCACCCATTTGCATCTGTATCATAGCTTGATCATGTGTTTGTATCATGTTCCATCCTAGAACTACTTGGCACATTCCTAAGGTCAATTTGTCTTTCCTATATCGGAGTAGCCTGTCACATCACGTTGGGAGCATGTTCTCATACCTACATCGGATCGGATTCATGTATATTCTTGAAAATATTCCTTAAAATCAAAAAATCGAAAACATTCAAAAAATCCAAAAACATTAATAAAATGCTCAAAAACCCAAAAACATCCAAATCATATCAAAAATCCAAAAAATAGGTCAAAAATCAAAAAGTCAAAAAATAGAGTCGTCACGTCGAACTATGTCATCTCTGAGCTTGAACATAGGCAAGGCTAATCTTTGATTGGCCCTCGAGACACATTAGGTCAGTCCTTTAGGAGTCTTTCATAATAAACTAGCAATCCACATGATCATATCTCATCAATAAACAAATTTGTCTCAGTCGAACTACGTGGTCTCTGTGTGTATAACATAGGCAAGGATAATCTTTGATCAGTCCCCAAGACCCCTAGGATAGGTCTTCAGGTTAGGTTCTTGGTCAAAATCTTTGAAAAAACCAAAAACTATTAGAAAATTCAAAAATCAAAGCATTTGTAAAACATCTTGAGAATCCCAAAAATAGCCTCAAAACATTTCAAAAATACCAAAAACATCCAAATATTTGAAAAAAATCCATCCATCTCGTTTCGCTTTCACTCGAAATAAACATTTGCTCATAATAAATCAATCGTCAGTTTCATCCTTTGGTGAGATAGTCGAAAGCAAGCTTAGTAGTCAAAAGTGTGTACTCCAACGTTAAGGTCTTAAGTCTAGGTCAATAGGTAAACAGGTTGGTCAACTCTTGCTTTCACTAACCTATCACCCAGTCAATCTCACCACCATCTAATAACATAATGTCCTAGGATGCATCCTTCCTACAATGGACATCAACATCAGGCATCACCATAGTTTAGCCTTGGCTAGCAGTATGAAGAACATTAACTTGTTTGTTTACTTGATCTTTTCTTTTACTTTATCTTATTGCGCTCATTCCAAATGACCTCTCGATGATGTCTAATCAAACGATTTAGAGAGAAAGGAATGGGGCATTGATCTTTATCTTTTATTTTTTGTGCCTGTTGGATATTCTTGTAATATAAACTTGGTGAATACTTGTTTTATTAGGTGTGTATGGAGAGTTTTTTGGACAGCTTGTTGACTATTACATTGTTAGGTTTTGCCTCTCTGTGTTTTGATCTGAGATGTTTGAAATATCTAAAGTATATCCTAGTAATTTTTTTGTATGTCAGGTGTGAACAGGAATACTCCTATCTGATTGTCATATCAAAGTTCATCACACTAGGTACAACGCCATCCTGGTTCTTTATACCTTGATGCATCGTATCTATGTGTGTTATCAACCATAAGGAAAGTAAGCTCTTTACCTCCCTAATCTCTGATAAGTGAAACATCATCATCTCTCATCATTATCTCCAATAAAGTCTCAATAGATCATAGACTTGTTGGATCCTCTTTTCATCATCTTATTTCTTCTTTCTTCTCTCTGCGCTAACATGGTATCATGACAATCAACCAAAAAACATAACTAATGCATTCATCCTACATCCACAAATCATCAGCATACATGCATCTCATATTTAAAGCATAAAGCATCCATTCACATGGTCATTGCATATCACATCATACATTTTACATTATCATTTAAGTTAGGAAGAATAATATAGATTTTTTATTCTGAGTATCTTAGAAATCGTTGCATATCATAAGCACTTGCATCCATATGTTCATACATCATCATCATCATAAAACATGCATGGAAAAGATATAAAAATATTGCATCCACACCATTTGCAAAAAGGAAATGCATCCATGACATTTACATATCATGCCATAACATCACATACATATCATAATCATAACATATCACATCATCCATTTTGCATTTAGGACATAATAGAGATTTGTTATTCTAGGCATCTTAGAAATCATTTGCATATCATAAACATTTGCATCCATACTGCATACATCATCATAAAAGTGCATAGAAAATATACAAAAAGGAAATGCATCCATAACATTTGCATCCATAAACTTCTGCATATCATAATCATCCATCACATAATATCTCATGAAAATGAAGGCTATACATCACATCCATATAGAATCACATTGCATAAACATCAAATGCATACATACCTGAGGCATAAATAAAGTAAATACATCATCATAAATCAATCGAACCCATATCATATATATAACAAAAAATCATAATTGTCATGATACAAAATTTGACTCAAGTGTGTGTACATCAATCATGGTACAAAGCCTATGGGGCTATCAAAAACAAAGCATGTGAGTGTATATCAAAAACCTGCTAGCCTTCATGGCTGCTCCCCTCGCCTGCCTGTCTCTCAGGTTGATCATTTGTCTATCAGACCCTTGTCTGCTGAGAATAATTTGGTTGTCTAAGAGCCACGGGCACTGCCTGACGATAGTGAAACTTGTAATACACTGCCTCCTTGACAACCTCATGGTACATCTATGTCGATACAGTCCTCCCCTGAGATGAGGTATCCATACTCTCTAGTTGTTGGTTGCGGCCAACCTCTTGAGCTAATTGTAGCTCTACATCCTATCTTTGTTGCCACTCATGATCCTTCTCAATAGTGAGGTCCTAGACCTGTTGTCTGGCCTGATCTCTCTCTAAGGTGACAGCCTAAACCTGATGGCAGGCCTGGTCCCACTCACTTGTAACTGCCTGTAGTTGTGTTTGTAATCCCTGTACTTGTGCCTACAGTTGTTGTATTTGTGGGTCTTGTGGCTGAGGTGGTTTTTGTACCTGATGTGGTTGTTTTGCTTGATGTGGTTGATCATGTTGTTGATCTGGCTGGTGTGGAGGTTTCCCATTTTTGGTTGGTGCTCCTAGATCCTGACCATCTGGCCCTACCTGTGCTCTCTGAGCACTCCTCCCCCTAGGCCTCCCCCGTGGAAGTGTTGTCGCTGGATCTGTCAGTCGTAGTGGAGGTTTGAACCACTCAGCATAGGCCCATTTAACCCTTGGATCTATTGGCCCCTAACCATAGGCCCATGGCCTAGCAACCAACTATCTGAAAGAATCGACTGCATCAGACATTAGGATCGTCCGCCCCCATGCAGTCTCTCGGGTCGATTTGGAAAAAATAGAAGTGTACCCATCATCAGGCTTGTCCTAAACCTCTCCAAACTGGCGGGCCACCTTGTCTGAAAGATATCGCTCTATGATAGTATGCTCTCTCCCCTACATCAGTCAGGTTTGTCAAGCATAAAACAATTGTTGTACATTGTCATACCAAGCGAGTATCTGTAGCCATGGCCACCAGGTAAATACTATCATGTCATCGATGATGTGGTGCCAGTAAGGAAGACCCAGTTGTCTAGTATGCTACAGGGTAATCCTGCCACCATATCTCCAGACCATAGGATCATCAGGCTATGTATCAACCAAGGTGACAATTGGTCGGAGCACAGCAATATGCTCCCAATCCCAAATATGTAACAATGTCACCCTAGTGCCAATCGCTCGACCATCACAGTATGAAAAATCATGTAGATTATGTAATAATGAGGCTGCATCACTAGTCCCCAGGCAAAAAAGGTCCTTTGCCTCATTATACTCTCCCATACCAAACCCCATCCTGGACTGAAAAATTTTCCTTGTCGAGCTGGAGCCACTAGCCTGGATACAATGGCAGCAATAATCAACCTGAAAAGTGGCACCCGACCCCTATAGAACTCCAAATCAATATGACCCTCAGTCAGTAAAATGTCCTCAAACCCCATGACATCATGGCATGCATCGGCGCCAGCATCTATATCATAAATCACACGAGTGCCATGTATCGACAACTATAGGATCCGCCATACGTCCTCTAGTGTCACAGTCGCCTCGCCAGTCAGAAGGTGAAAGGATGAGTGTCAACTCTCGCACAACGCAGTCATCATCGCAAGATGGGTCCAGAAAATGAGCGCATAGGCTATATACCAGAGACCAATCTCCCCCAAATGCTCCTGTCGTATCTTAGATAAAGTGCCCAATTCACTCAGAACCAAGGGTCGATGCTCACGTGAAAACACAGGTTGGATCACCTCTTGCACCCATGAAGTGCACAACATCAAAATTCGTAAAAAGATCTGACCCCATTTGGAGTTTTCGACCCCAGAACAACAAATGCATTGTTGTTTGCAAAAGCATCGCCATTTGTCAAACTCCAAATAGTGACCTTGGACTCTTTGGAAATGTTAAATCGACCATAGTGTCACCATTTACATAAGAATCACCCTTTGAACTTTTGACATTGACAAACCCTAATCTCAAATCGGTTCAAGCGTCGCTATTTGTGTTTGCGTCATAATTTGAAAATCTAAACCTTAAAATCAAATCGCGAACTACGTTACCATTTGCACTAACGACATTATTTGACCTTTCAGTGTTGTTGAATGAGAGTTTGTGCATCGCTATATAGCAACGTTGGGGACTTTGACTCTTTGATGCATAATAAATGCACTAAAAAATCAAAATTCAAAGCTAGGTTTGAGTCACATACCAGTGGTCCTACGCCTGGAGGTCTCTGGAACACGAGAACTCACTCTGAAATGTGTCGGGGAAGCACTTGTTGCACCATCTCGCAGAAGGGTTAGAGCTCAAAAGACTAGAATTTTTAAAGTGTGAATGCACAAATGAATGGAAAGTGACTCCTCCAAGCCTATTTAAGCATGAAAATTAGGGTTTTTTACCCCGATTTAGCCATCAAACTAGGGTTTTGTCCCCTCGGCACCTTTTTTACCCAACTGAGGCTCGTTTTGCTTTTTTTTCGTTTTGGCATATTTTCAGCATCCTCAAGCCTTTCTGGACCTCTTGGGCAACTTGTCATCTTTTTTTCGAGATCTCCCCCAAAAATCCAAATTTTTGTCTAATCTCTCGAGGGTGCAGTATACCAGCGCGTTTCTTCTCGTTGGGGCAATAGTGGGGCATTCGAAAAATCATAATTTTTTTGACTTTTGTTCTCGCCAGTGTTATTCTTTGAACCAACGCAGCAGTTGCATTGCTTCAAAGAGGGGCAAAATGTAGACACTCAAAATATCTCGATCGATCTCATACACTTGATCCTAATTTACTAACATCGATTCTTCCTTAATCATTTATACACTAACCAATTAATTGAATAATCTTTATTTAATTAATTAAATTTCCTCCTTAAATCGGATAATGAAGTTTATTGGATTATTTCATCATCCTCTAATATTCTTCTTTTAATTAAATAAATCAATTTTTTTTAATTAAAATCTCAATGTTCTTCCTTTAATTAAATAAATCAATTTTATATTTAATTAAAATCCTAATGTTCTTCCTTTAATTAAATAAATCAACTTTATTTAATTAAAATCCTAATGTCCCAATATCCTCTCATTTAATTTAAATAAACCCAAACATTTAAATCAAATGTCACAAATCAACTAATTTCATCTAAATTAATTAATCCTAAATGAATTAGCTCCTAACACTAATCTCCCATTCCTCTAGCTTTTAACTTCACCCTAACGTAAGTCAACCTTGGTCAATTTGCACATGTAAATCAGCTTATTTGATTTACTAATTACCTTATTTTCTTTCAAATAGGCATATTCCTAGAATATTCCACCCATTTGACTTTTCCCTTCCAAAGGACTTTTGTCCTCTTTCTTGAGCCACCTTGGCATTAAAGAGCTTTTACACATAAGCCACCTTGGCTTTAAATGGGTCTTACACATTCTCTTACACAAGCCACCTTGGCTTTAAATGGGTCTTACACCTCCTCTTACACAAGCCACCTTGACATTTATTATTCTTACACATCCCATCTCCCAAAATGTGCTCACACATGTGTGAGCACATCTCCTCCAAGATTCATTAGCATGTTGACAAGTGACACCATGCTATTGGTCCATTTTTAATCCCACATTCATCAATCTTCTTCACTTTTCAATCCTTGGCTTCTATAAATAGAGGCATGATTCTCACAATATGGATCCAACAACTAAGAGCATAATCACTATAGCCATTTGAGTTCATAGTATTTCATCTTTTTCATCGATTCTAGCAAGATTATAGCCATTTTTCATACTTTGTTCATCACAAATTCATCATCAAGCATATCAAGGGGTTAGGAAAGGGCTTCTTTCCACAACAAAGGAGCACTGATCCCCCTATGGGATGTTGTTTTGAGTATTAGAATAGCATTTCATTAGTAGTTTATTTGATATTCTACTTTGTTTTCATGTTCTTATGCTTAGATGAATCTCATAGGGAATGCTTAATTCCTACTTGTTTCTTGACTAATGATCACTTGTTTGTTCATGTTTGAGCAAGTCTAGGAAGAGAATTCATAATTTGTAAGGCCAAATGGCATCACAAGAAACTTATAATGACCCTCATGATTCAAAAATGTTTTTGATTAGATAAGATGGGAAGTGCCTTGATCCCATACAAAGCTAACAATAGAGCAAAAATAGCCCAATAGAACAGGCTGGCAAAACAACAGCCATCTAGGACAACCAAGGACTAAACCAGAGTTAGCAAACCAAAAGGACCATCAAGTAAAGGCGTGTATGCCAGTATCCATATTATCATCATGGCTTGCAAGCCACTTATCCAAACCCAAAACAATAACATCAACTGAAATAATAAGAGGCCATAGGCCATTAAACATAATCCAAATAGTCTTAAGAACATTCTGACAAGTCATAATAATCATATAATAAGCATATCAACTAAAGCAAACCATGATTGAAATATCTAAACTAAAAGGAATACTAAATAAGGCCCACGGGCCATGATGTTTAAGACAAAACTGAAACATGAAGAAAGGCAAAAAAATATTAAGTATTTGATGAGACTCCAATTTCCTTGAATATCTTCCATAGCTTCTATCTATCTCTCGTTCTTCTCCCTGTTCTCACTCTTTGTTGCTTTAGCATTACCCAGAGCCTTTCCTTTTTTCTTTTGCTACTTCTTAATTTTGCCCTACCCTGACACATTCCCATCATAGCTTTTTTCGTGATGCCATAAAAAACCACACTAATATTTTTTATAGCATCCTTTGTTTCCTTAAACGTTTTAGAGTTGGTATCATCACCAAGATGCATTTCCACCTGGGTCAAGCGCTCATTAAGGATTTCAAATTTAGAATCAAGGATATTTAAATCCCTATCATTACCATTATCTTGCAAAGGGGAGTTTTGTATAATAGTGTCATTATCTTCCTTAATCATAGGGTTCACATTATTAACCTCAAATGCCTCCTCTTTGTCCTTATTCCCACCATCTCTATCTATAGTGTAGTCCTCATCCTGAAACTCCTCTTCCTCCACTTTAGGGTCACTTTCCTCCTCATCCTTCAACTATTTAGTCTCACCAAAACTGTTAAGAATAAATTCTTCCTTTAGAGGTCTCCATATCCCCCTTCTCAACCTCCTTTTTATCTTTTTTTATCTATTTCCTTATCCTTAGAGGCAGCCTTTGTTAGTCGAACTGACCTTTGTCCTCCAGAAAGAGAAAAACCACATGAGTGGTTTCCACTCTCCAGGCTAATCTCTCGATCATCAAAAATTGTGATAGTGAGGCCTTTCTTATTGGCCACCTTAGAGTCCACCTTGCTCTATTTAGACGACCTGGGAAAGAGATGGGATACCTTACATTTTTCGGGGTGACTTTCAGAAGATCATTAGTGAAAGGGTCGAGGGTGGCGAAGGGAGAAATTTTATTTTTTTCCTGCTTAATAATTCTACCAAGGGAGTGGGGTTGGTTGTCCACAAGATCAAGCCTAACAAAAGAAGTCATGGGAGTGGTATTCTCTAAAATATTGAAAAGAAATTTTCTTTGAGGGTGATGGCTGAAAAAAACTTGTAAAGGGCTCTTATCAAACCATGGTGCAAAGGGGGATTGGCTCTATGCTCAATATTCTGTTGGAGGGAGGAAAACAGATTAAAAAAAAAAGGAAGATTTATCTTATCATTGTGTCTTCCATACTTCAAAATGGGGAAGTGATACCCATGAACCATCATATAATGCCCTTCAAGAGTAAAATACCTCATTATATGCAAGCTTATAAGATCGTGAGGAAGGAGTTTTAGAGCGGCATTACCCTCTTTAAAATATTTTTAGCTTCTTGTTGTGTTTGAAGAATTTGTCTATGAAATTCTGATAGTTGTTTGAGCTCTTTCTTTCCACCTTTCAGCCTTCCTACTACAACCCAAATGCCTACGCTATCAACTTAGGAGAAACTATAAACTCAATGCCACCAATCGTCACTTCGCCATTGCTCCATGAATTGGTAAACTTAGCAGTAAGGGCATCATTATATCCTTGCATAGCTTGATAAAAGGAAGTAAAGCCTACCTTCTCAAACATCTCCGATAACTCCCCATTCTGTTGGAGAGAATCATAATTAACATACTCAAACCTTTTTCGAGGGCCCCCATTAAACCCTCGTCCACCAGACAATTTCTTTGCAACAACAAGAAATTTTCACCATGATGGCGCATTAAAATGGGAGCTTATCATATAATCAATTTCCATGTGTGAATTGACTTAACACACTGAGGCAAAGGACACCCCCAAGACTCGGAAGGTGATGATTTTAATGAGCCTTAGCATAGTTAATCATTTCTCCGCCCTCCTTAAGATACATACCTTTTCTTTTAATAAGATTATTCAAATTATCACGGTACTCCATCATCATTATCTTAAATGTCATCTTAAGATAAGAAAAATCACATATATTAGCACTCATTTGTGTCATTAATACCTTTTGTACCATATCTTCCTTCAAAATTATAGCTTTTAGATGAAATGGTATACTATTTGAATTCCAAGAAACCCAAAAATGGTAATTAAGAGCTTCATTAGCAGCTATAGAGTCAAAAATGTTATATTGGGAATATTCTCTTCCTTAATTTGAATTTGGTTATAACCTAATCTAAGATCTAGTGTTGTAAAAAATATAGCTCTATTCAATTCATCTAGTAAATCATCAATGACTAAAATAGGAAATATATCTATGATGGTGTACATATTGAGCACTCTATAGTATGTGCACATATGACAAATTTGATTCTTCTTATGTGTCATCACCAAAAAAAAGGAGTAACCACTCTGGCTATACTTAATAATACCAACCTATAGCATCTCATGAATAATCTTTTCAATCTCACTTCTTTGTATATATGGGTACCTATAAGGCTTGATATTGGGTGGTTTTTCACTAGTTGTGTGGCATGATCATGATCCCTCTTAGGAGGCAATCCTTTAGGCATATCTCCAAAAACCACTAAGTGATGATCTATAATTTATTGTAGATCTAGATGGATAGAAGCATTTAATTGATAGGTTGTTAATGAAAGTAATTAGGCCACAAGTCCAACTCCTTTCTTAAGAAAATTTTACATTTCATGAAAGCTTACCATTTGTGGGTACTTTGCATGCAACCCTCTTAACTACACTATCTTTCCTTCTAATTGAAATCTCATGAATGTTTCTTGAAAGTTAAACTTAATTATTCCTAAAGTAGTGAGCCACTCTACTCCCAATACTATATCCATTACACTCATGGGAATAGAAAATATTGGGCAATCAAGGTGATACTCCCCCATGGTTAATTTATGTTATGGATTTTTATTGAGAAACTAAAAACACCCCCATTGACAATTTGGACCTATAATTCTAGAGTGAGGTATATAAAATAATTTAGATGGGTAGCTAACTTTTGGTTAATGAAGTTGTGAGTGCTTCTTGATCCAATCAGCACTATCACTATCTCTTTCCTTAGGCAACCCACCATTTTAAGAGTTTTTAGATACTAAATCGAACAAGTACATGACAATAGATGATTGAGTGAGTATCCTCATATTCCTCTTCCATATCATTTCCTCCATCTAATATTACCTCTCCCTCCTTTTCTTCCTCATTTGGACCTTCAATGTAAAATAATCTATTCTCAGCATATTTATGACCTCAACTATATTTTCTATTACAATTAAAACATAACTCTTTTTCTCTCTTCTCTTCAATTTATTGTGGATTCAACTTGGTAGGTTGAGGCAATGATTGTGTAAGAGGGCTTTTTTTTTCTTTTTTTTACAAGCCCTTGTTGCTTATTGCCCAAAAAATCCTCAATTTGTCTTGCAATAAGTTGATTGGGACAAGCACTAGGGTTGGAACAAATGAACCTCATATTTTATGTGGTCCTTTAAACCTCCTATAAATAATTCCTTCAAATTTTATTATATAACATTATCCACTCCTAAACACAAGGTTTGAAATTGATGAGTGTAGTCCTTGACTATACCCATTTTCTTTAATATAGTGAGTTAGCAGAAGTAGCTATCAATAAAATTGTCTCCATAATGTGTAGCAAGTTCCTATTGAAAATTTATCTCCTTCTACATCTCTTTCATTGATGAAATTCCTTTTATCATATCCTTCTTCACCGATGAAATTTTTTCCTTAACATTGTCGATTCCATCATTACAATTAATATCATTAATTTCTATATCATCCTTATCTAGATATTTTTAGGTGTGACAACATTCTTTTTGCCTGTTGTTGTAGGCCATATCATGTTGGGAAAATACTTTTACAATTAATCACACAAATCAAATCCAAATAATCTACAAATTTACCAAGGCCAAGATACCTCTTCCCAAAAAAAAAAAGAAATTAGCTAATTTGTAGCTTTGAGGGAATTTTTGGGGGAAACACTAATTTCCCAATAAATTGTTTATTTCTACTCAAAATGGCCTCTACTATAGACTAAGAAATATATTACTGATGGTATCACAAATAAATTTGTTAATTTTCAGCTTTGGGAGTGACAAGTGAAAACCCTAATTCAACCTTAATTTTGTAATAAAACCTTGAATTATGATCCAATTTTCTTCAAATTAATATTTTATAATAATCAATATAACCTTGAAAACCCTTCTAAAAATCTAGAAAAAAAATTGTCAAAATAGAGAGATATTCACTTACCAAATTACCTCCAAAATTAAAAAATTCCCTTGCCTTCATGATGCTTAGTCCATGCTCTAATACCACTTGTAATGAAATAAGTTACACAAGAGAGGAATATAATACGAAATATTTTCAAATAGTGATAATGAGGATAACAAGCCACTTCAAGGGGGAAAGCCTCTAAATATCTCTAATGAGAACACACTTCATAATCTAATGATAATAAAGTAACCACAAGCTCTTATATATACCATACTTATGCCTTGGATGTCATCTAGACTGACTTAGATACCTAATTATAACAACTAGGATGACGTAATTATCTAAATAATAATGATCATAACTAAATAGAGTTAATGTAGCCACAATTTGACCACTCATAACCCTAGCACACTCTAGGATCAAGGGTGTAGCAAATGTCATGACCTAAGGATCTACTAAGATTGTTACTCTCTTTCTATCAATGTTTTAATTAGCCAAATCAGTGCACACATAGATGAAACCACTTATGAAATAGCTCTAATTTGACTTTGTATCTATGAAAGGAAGAAGATTGAGACACTTACTCCTAAGGGGAATCAAAATGGATGAAGGATGGTGAATATAGTTGGGAAAAATTCCTAGGAGGTGAATTGGATTTATAAGGGGATGAGGGATTTGTAGGAGGGGAGATGCGGGAAGGTGGGAAGGAGGAAAGGAATGCACAAGAGATAATGTAGGAGGAAGATATGTCGTAGGAGGAAGAGAATGCACTAGAAATGTAGGAGAAAGTGGTGGAAGAGCAAGATATGTGAGAAGAGAAGGTGTAAGAGAATGAGATGTAGGAGAAGAAGGAATGCAACTGATGAAACAAAGGTTGGGATAACTCGATCTCCTTGGAACCCTCATCTTCAATTTGAACTTGATTGATTTTGTGGTAATAAGTTTCTCTTTACTCCTCAAGGACTCAAAAGATTCCTAAATTGATACCTATTTCTTTGAAGATTATCTCATGGTGCCTTTGCACTATTTTATTCTCTACTCAAGCCATGACAAATCATAATCAATGGTCATTCAATTTATTTCTTTTAGGGAAGTAATATCTTTGAGATATTTGCAAGGAGATCTACAAATTACTATACTTCAAGTCAAATAGGTCAACAATGTCACTGTTTAATTCTTTAGGAACTTTCTTTAGTCCAAAAGAGTGAATTTGAAGATATGTCCTAGAATAACTTCAACACATTTTTTTTGTAATTACAACATTCCATAAGTCTTCAACAATTGGAATATGCATGTAAGTAGTCCCCAATATGTCCATCAATCCCTAGGATGAAAAAAAGTCTCCTCTCTAAAGGATGTATTATCACCCTTATCTTTTTTGCATATGCATGCTTAGAATTTGTAAGGGATGAGAAGATGAATTCACCAATTTAGATAGGGAAATGAATTCATGACATGTCTTTTGAAAAAATGAGCTTCAACTAATTGCCTACAAAGTTCCATGAGAACCCATTTATCACAACATATTTTGAAGTTTTATATGGAACCCATATGAACCCACACACTCTAACGTAAATAAAAATTTAGAATTGGATAAAATAATTTTTCCATTGTGTGATTGATGTCGTAGCTTTCATTGAAAGGCACTTCTTGAGGTCATTTTCTAACATCCTAATGACATATAAAAGGAAAGCACTATTCACTTGCCTAAAATGCTTTATGTTTTCCTTCAATTCAATTGTGAGTACAATTTATAGGCTCTCTATCGAGTGGGGCCCATGACCCCAAGCCTCACTAACCCAATAAAGAGAGAGAGAGAGAGAGAGAGAGAGAGAGAGAGAGAGTAGAGAAGGTAGGTCATATAGAAGCATTTTGATTGTCTTGCTTAAAATAGTTGGTTGTAAATATGATTACTAAATAGTTTTACCTATTCGATGTGTTATTTTTCTCAATGATAATCATAATGAATTGATACATCCAGGGTTGAAACTCCCTAGTTATCAGGTCCTCGAGTATCTATTCAACGAAGCTATCATATCACCAAATTCTATAAAAAGTACTTCTTAATAGGATTTTGAGCATCCTCTTTATAATGGTCCTTTTATTTTTTAACCATTTTTTATTGATCACCCTAAAGCACATATTTAGAGCCTCTTCCCAATATTTCCTTGTTAATTCTACCAATGTGGATACATAATCATCATAATTGGGAATCTCTAGCATATCATCAATGTATTCATGTAGGTCAAATGAAGTACACTACATTTAATGAATTCAATATTTTCCTCCCTTCAAGATCATAGCACTACACACAAGCCAAAAACTAGCTTAGGGTATTAGATTGATGTGGGAAAAGCAATTGTTTGAATCATTCACTTGCAATAATACATGTGGCCATCACAAATTTATCCTTTAGATTCATCCTTGAATAAATTCCTTCGTATTATTGTGCCCTAGGTCTATGACAAAGATCTAAGAAACCTAAGAATCAATCTTAGAGGGGGGTGTTACCCCCTTTAATTGATTTTTCATTTATTTATTTGAGTGTGATGTCCACATCAGATGGATGTAGTGGGATACAAGAGTTCTTATCAATTTTGCAAAATAAATGTAAGAGAAAGAAGGATTTTCAAGTGCTTAAGCCAATGAGAAGACTTGGAGTAGAGTTTTGGAGTGCTTGTGTAGTTGAAAACCCCACATTCTAATACTTTTGTGGGCTTTCAGATATTTGGTGGTAACATGGGAACTACAAGACTACAAAGGAACTTTGGATCCTTGACAATATAGTGCAAATGAAGCTTTTGAGGTTCTTGAGTAGTTATGAGTACAAGACTACAAAAAAACTAAGGCTAGATTATCCACTTTCACGTGAAATGAACTTATAAAATATTTGGAGTGCCTATGTAGTATGAGAATTTTATAGCTACAATCAAAGTTGAAAAATAATTAAACCCTAGTTCAATAGCAACAAATAGTTAAAACCCGGTGCTTGAAGGAATGATTTGGTTGAGTGAGATATGTAAAGAAAATTATAGGCATGAAATAGGACTTGGAAGATGGTATAAGAGTTGCATGTTGCAACAATAAATACATGGCGTTTTAGATATAACTTCGTAGACATGTAAGGTTGCAATGCAATTTTGTAAAAGATAATTAAGTACATAAAATTTTCAAATTCCCAGTTTAGGGCATTGAACTAATCTTGTAATAACCATAAACATGCATGAACTCCCCACTTTCCTGATTTGATATATTGGCAAACTAGTGGGCTATTGATACAGTTATGTAGCAACTACAAGGCTACATGGATAGTGTAGTTCCTTGTTTTTTTATAACTTTGCAATTTTTGGGGCTTCGGGTGTAGTCAAGCACCATAAGACTACTCCAAAAGTTTACATTATTGTTGAAGAAGATTTGCAAAACTTTTGTGGATTTTTTGTTGTTCCATGGTAACTA
This sequence comes from Sequoiadendron giganteum, assembly GCA_007115665.2. Classification (NCBI taxonomy): domain Eukaryota; kingdom Viridiplantae; phylum Streptophyta; class Pinopsida; order Cupressales; family Cupressaceae; genus Sequoiadendron; species Sequoiadendron giganteum. The sequence continues at coordinate 26,423,821 of CM021101.1, read as the reverse complement.
CCAAACTACATAAGAACTCCAAATGTCTGATAATATCAAGCAAAGTGGGATTTTGCAACTGCATGTAATTTTTGCATATTACATAATCTCAATTTGCATTCATTGTTTTCCCTTAGAATCCTTTTGCTAAATAAAATTTAGACTAGTTTTGACCCTTAATCACTAAAGACAAACTATTTGACATATTGATTTTTACATTAATTGCCAAAAACTAACTCCACATAAATGACTCAATTGTCAAAAGAGCAAATGTGCAAGAGAATCTTGATTCCTTATATGCTTCTTCTCCCTATTGGCAATCTTTCAAGGTTCCTCTACAACTTTGCACAAAATACAAATCTACACAAACCCTATTTCCCAATAAACAACTACTATGACCTTATTTTACACAAATTTTCAACAAGTTTAAACAAACAAGTTCACACCTAAACCATATGAAACTAGAACCATTTGATGTTTAAAATCTTATTTCAAAATGCTCAAAAGTTTGATTCAACTGAATAATCACAATCTAGTGTTACTATTTTCTACCATCATATAAAAAATAAGACTTTTGTCATATTAAACAAATAGAAAGTAAATAAAAACTAATTGTCAATTTCCATATAAAGATCAAATTTTGTGATTTAAAATGTAAAAACAATTAAGAAAAGAAAATACTCTCTCTTGCTTCTCATTGTAATGACATAGAAGTATCAATACAAAAATTTAGCAAACACCTTATCTTATCCAAGAAGAAAAATGAAAATGAGCACAAAAATAATGAAATAAATGCTCAATAGAATAGAAGATGATAACACCATAGTCGAATCAATTAATAAGTATGAGCAAATGCAATATGTATTATCATCATTGTCAAATAAATAAATAAATACTTGAAATGCTCAACATTTTGACTCAACCAAAAAATAAAAATCCAATGGTACAATTTTTTATTAGTACATTAAAAAAGAAAACTTTTATCATATTAATGAAGAAAAAAGTAAAATTATTGATCTAATTGTTGATTGCCATATAAAGACCAAGTGTAACAATAAATGTCAAAAAACTAAAAAATGCTTACCATCCTTTGCTTCTAGTTGTAACAATACAAAATGTCACAAAAACGTTATCTTACCTAAGAAGAAGAATGAAAATAAGGACTAAAAGGTTGAAATAAAGGCTCGCATATGTAAGGTGATAACACAACTTCCAAATCAATTAACATATGTGAGTAAATGTAATTCTTATTATGGTTTTACCAAATCAATTAATGTTTTAATGTGTACTATGTTATTAACCTTGTACTCTTATTTAATACTCAAACATTAACATTATACTTTTGTTTAATTTCTTTGATGATGTTTGAACTCATCGTAATAATATTCATAAAGTTGATTTCTAATTTTGTGAACTTGCAAATATTCACTTGTCGCAAGCCTGATCAACATCCACATCAACACCATTTGCAAACTTACAAGATAGACAAGTCCACTCATTAGATGCTTTGTATATTTTTACATGTGGCAATAGAAAACACGACAAAGACTAATGATTTGAGGCATCATTTCAAAGAAGATGAGAAACTATTTGTTTCTTCATTGTTTCTCAAGACAAACAACAAAAGACTAAATATTTATATTATTCAACAAAAGAAAATATATTATTTAATAATGTTTTTAAGTGTAATTATATATGAATTTTTTACATCAACATTTTTGAATCATATATAAATAACGTACAATTACATTAAGCAATAATAACAAATTATTATTGTTATATTTATCTAACAGCTATGTTCCACGACATTTCGAGGACGGGGACAGGGGATGGTTAGGGACACGTTTCCGGGACATTTCCTAGGGAGCCATTTTTAGGGGACGGCGACATACTATATATATATGATTTTTTCAAAATTTATAAATATATTATAGACAGAGAGGGAAAGAGAGAAATATGTCAATAAATTAATAATTGATAACAACAATATCAATATGTAAATAAATCGCGAGTAGTAGTATAACAGCATAATAAATGTCATTAAAGCATTATAAAAGGATCTACAACATATTTATTCTTTCTATTATATGGGTAGACTTCCACATTTTAAATACTTAATCTTGTCTAAAGTATTAATTGGCATTTAAAACAATTATTAAGAAAGAAGAAAAGAAGGAAAATTTATAATCTCCACAAATGACTAAAAATAGATCAGCAGTACTGCAACATACAGCAGGTGCAATAGCAAAGGACTAGGAAAAAAGAGGAGGCCCTAGACATTAAGAGATGCAGATACTTCACTAGGTGGTACTCTGAATTAGATTTTACTGTTACAATTGTCTAGTAGTTGTACTTAGTAATCAGAGCCTGAGTTTGTTTTATTGTTACAATTGTCTAGTAGTTGTAACTAGTAATCAGAGCCTGAGTTTGTTAAAATTTATTTGTTAAAGCTTTGCAAAAGTCCATGTTAATAGTTGGTCAGATTTACTTCTAAATGCTTATAAAACATCCTGCTCCCACTTCTATTCTGTCTATTTTGGAGATCCAAAAAAAAAAATTGTACATCATATTGTTGGAAAATAGTGTTTGATAATGATAGCAGATGTCTAGAGTTGGAAAGTGGAAGGCTGTGGTAAAATATTGGGTTGTATCTGATTGGACCAGAGCCTTCAAAAAGCTCCCAGTCTGCAGGGGACAGTTAGCCGTCCCCAGTACGACGAGGGACATTTCCAACGTCCCCAATCCGTACCGCAGATGGGGAACCGTCCCCAATCGGCTGAAAATGTTTCCCGTAATTTCCTTCAAATTTGCTTGATTCGGGGACAGCAGCGGACCGTCCCCTTTGCGTCCCCCCATCCCGAGGACGGCTGGGGACAGGGACAGTGGCTTATGGGGCAGGGGACGCATCCCCGCGTAACACAATCTAACAATTATATCATATATTTCAATTATATATGTACTAAAGTATAAACATATTCAAATATGTATGTTACTTGAAGTTTTAACAAGTACACTTAACTATGTTTTGAACAAACTGATAATTTTAAGCAATTTTATCTAATTTTTGTTTAATTATTCATAAATATTTTCAACAAGGTACACTCATTGTTTGGATTATCAAGGTCCACATGTGTTAGGCATCTATGCAAATACATGATGAGGCACTAATCACTGTTCAAAACTCTATCTCGATTTTGAAGTAAACAACACAGTTACTGACATCTCAGTATACTAACAAGATAGGAAGGAAAATTAATTTATGCATCTGATATTGCAGATGCAGAATCCTTAGGATTTGCAGCCTCGGTTGCAGCTTTGGCGTGAACAGTATGTGCCACATAAGGTTTCAACTGAACAATTACACAAAAAAATAATCAGTTAATTTCCAATTGCACAGAAACCATCGATAAAAAACATATACGAAGATTAAACCCTACAAGTTCATGATCACTCCCAAAAAAAAATTAGAAATGTATGCAATGAATCTTGAACAACTTACAAAAGCATATTAAGGATTACCACTGTACTCGTCTTCTAAACTTTCAATTCAATAAATGTGTCATCCCTTTACATCTAAATGTGAAATGCTTGATAAGGCAAGCAGCATACAATATTTCACTATACTTTGCCATCCAAGAAAATGATTACTTTGATCCATAATGTTTACCGATTTACAGGTTCGTGGAGGCATCTGTATCAATTCACTGCCCCTCGGAATCTTTCTAGATTCTCGGGTGTCCTGCGTTTGGCCTTTTCATAGAATTAGGTATTCATCTGAGTTCTTTAAATGAAGAATTACTCACTATCTCACACTGTAAGCAAGCTGGTTTTGTATCCTTCAACAATCAATGGGACAAAGGTTCAAGCCATTGAATTCTACTTCCAACTAGGCTGCTCCATAAAGCATTGTAATGGATTTTGGCATTACTTTCCAGGATTTAGACCATATTTGAAAACCTTTTCTAAAAAATAATGCTGCTATTAGTAGTCTAGAATTTCAAGGAAAAAATCAGTCATCCAAAGCAGAGTGTTAATATATATATAAACCTATTAATTTGCAGTTTTAGTTATGCCGGCATCATATTGAGGGATTTTCTGTTCACATCATCATGCAGCATTTATGAGGGATCATGGCATTCATTTCTCCAGTTATTTTCCCACTCTTCCTCTCCTTCCCTTCTTTTCTTTCTAAGTTTTATATATATTGTAACTGGTTCTTTGAGAATAGGGATTGGATTTACATGCAAAACAAGAATGCGTTGACCACCTATATGTCATGCTGCCATTGTAGAATTACATCTATCGATGTAATTATATATATATAAATAATGTGTGCTGACATTTCCCTGCCAACCCTCAATGTAGATATTTGATCCTCCATCTCCCATCCCCCATTCCAAAACTATGTGGAACTATGTTTTTTTAAGTTTTATAATTCTATTAACTAGGAAGCATACATCAATAAGATTCTTGTCAGCCGAATGTATCAAAATTTTACCTAATTAATGAAGATTACAATTGTTAGGATTGGTGTTGGCTTCAAGTTCAATTTGTATCAAAAACAACTAAGACTAGTATAGTTTAAGTTGAAAAGGTTCTTTAAAACAAATATTTGTTAAATATTGATGAACAAATGATTTGTTAGGAAAGAGCCTTTGTAGATTGATTAAGTGATTTTGAATTTGATACTAAGTCAATTAGTTTATTTTTTATAATAAACATTTATTAAATATTAATGAGAAGCCTTTTGTAGATTGATTAGTTGATTTATGAATGTTAAAAGTATAGCTAATAGCTATTAATCAATATGGTTGAAAGAATAGTTGATAATATTTTATTTTGCTAACATGACTCATAAATATTTGGTACAATATATAAAGCACTATATTAATTTAAAATTATAAATATATAATAATTATAAATAGTTTGTTAATTCTATAAAACTAAAAAATACATAACTATCAATATTATAATAAAAATAAAACTTAATTATAAATTAATATGTATTATAATAACCTTCACCTATAGTATATAGGTAAAGTTTGTGTATGATGTACCATCTACCACCGTTAATCTATTATTTATATATATTGTATATGAACAGTTAGTAAATACATTATATATTGGAAATAATGCATAATCAATTTGATTTGGTACAATAAATAAAAGTTGTAGTAGTACTTAGTATAGTATTTTGTAAAGCTTTTAAAATTGATTGTATATGTTCCTCTAAAATATAGATTAATATTGAACAAAATAATTAATATTTTTTGATCCATGTAAAACTTGCAAAAATTATATTTTTGTTAATTTTTATTTAATACTATGTATCTATCTTTTATTGAGATTGCAAAACTGGAATAGATTATAAAAAAATTTAATTAATTTTATAAAATAATTCAAATTAATTTTATAAAATAATTCAAATTAATTTTATAGGATTCAAGATGTAATATTCTGTCCTGTAAAAGTCACAAAGTTCCAACCTTAAAGGTTCATTTGACTTTTCCAAAAAGAGGGCATCTGCCACTTAGCTACATCTCAAAGAAGTCATCCTACAAAATCCAAGGCCAACAAATCTCTAAGGTTTCTTTATTGAGTTGTAAGATACAAATAGACATCTAAGGTTTCACACCCTCAAACTAAAATTTTACAAGATACAATAAGACTATGGAACGATTAGAAATCGTATTTACTATCATCAAAAAAATCTTAGAAAACTCAAATCTAAATCATGAGATCATATGGTAGAACTTGTTTCAACCTTGTGAATACAATCAATTTTGTGTATATTGCTTTTCTTCAAACAAGCAGAAACACATGTTAAAATTTTAATATATTTACAGCAATGTTCTTGCATTATTAACACAATAAAATAAGGAAAAAAGCAATAGAAGACATACCTTAAATCCAGTTAAATCAGGAACAATATAATGTGGCAATTTTTCTTCCATCAAAACATATCCACCTGTGGCCAAAGATACAAACAGTATTAACAAATGCTCCTTGGAAATGAATGCAATTCAAACTTTACCAAGGTCCACGCTTTCATTTTCAGGCCAAAAGTCAAGTATCTTAGATATCTGCAGATGCTCAATATGCCAGAAATTTAAAGAGCTCTACATTTTTAAGCTAGGTTACCAATAGAGTTCAAACCTGTACCCTCTATGGCATGTTGCGTAAAGCTTTGTTTTCAATAGGTTACCACTAAATTGATAGTTTACTTGAGATCATATCATACCATTAATAAATAGTAAATACATATATAAAGCTTCACCGTAAGTTTAATGATTCATCACAGAAAGGATTTTTCCCTGAAACTACTTACAGAAAGAATATCAAGAAAACAAATCAAAGACCAATACAGAAATTAGTTTTATGATGACAGGCAAGCCTTAGAAATGGTCAAAACAATGAAAAACTTAACAAAGAGTACGAAAATTTATTCCTATCATTCAAATCATGGCATTATGACCATGATTGAGAGTAAGTCACATGATTGAACATATAATGAAATAACAGTTTTAAATGGCAAACCTTTGTTAAGAATCTTGCTTACAAATTGCACTAAGGGTATAATTATGGGTAATACCCATCATTTCCAAAAATAGAAGAACTTCATTCAAATACTACAAAACTCTTTAGCTCTCCATCAAACCTTTTTGCAATTGTTATCATCCAGCTAAAAGAAGCTTTTTGATATTCTGAATATTCAAATTTGAAGGTTTTAAAGATTAAAACAACCGGTTTTTGTGTCCCAAACCGTAGTCACAATACATGCTTAAAAAGAACCATTTATTATAATTTCCACCAAAGCTAATGTAAACCAAAAGAAAAGGTTCCCAAAAGTTAGAGCTGCATCCATTATTCTCACAACTCACTCTCTAAATTAATATTAGATTCCATTTCTAGGTTAGCTCTATGATTTCTATGTTAGGCATGTGGATTGTAATGTCCCCTATTTGGGATATTCCTAGATTTTGCCCTACAAGCACAATTAGAATCCAAAATAAGAAATTTAAGGCATTTAAGATTGTAAATTTACCAATTGAAATGCCCTTTATAAGATATAAATCCGTTCAGGACCTGCACACAATACTAATCACTAGAATCGACATTAGCTCATGAGCCATGATAATATATATAGATATTATTAGTCATTAGTACACATCATGATATCCATGCAAATTCTAATTAATGCAAAAGCTATTCCAATATGGATTCCCATAATAATCTTATTAGGAATTCGTTGAATTTTTGCAAACCGCAGTCTCAAGGTCGGTTGCCCTTGTACTGCGAGAGCATGGAAGGTGGGCTGCCCTTCCATCCCTCAGTCCACCTTGGAAGCGCTCCATCCTCCTTGATCAAGCCTAGGAGCACTCATTTGCCTCCCCACGAGCACTGCATCTCAGGGTGGCGTGCTTGATAAGATGTATGAAGACTGCTTCCTTCAACAAGCCTGGGAGCACTCATACGCCTCCTGGCCCCACGAGTGCTGCTTCTCGGGAGTGCCGTATTTGACGAAGGCAAAGCTGGTACTTCCCATCTCGTGAACCCGGAAGGTTGATCAGCCTTCCTATTTTGCAATCCATTATCTATATTTATAATAAGGGAAGAATCATAATTATTTATAAGGATTAATAATTGCTGCAAGCATCATTATTACATTATCTATATTTATCTTTAATTAAATTAAAGACTTGCAATAATCCTCTTGCTAGTAAATAATATTTATTTCCAATAAGGTTCCAATCCTTATTTTCCTTTTTCCAATCTGTTGGCTTGATTGATCTCCAATTGATTCAACCTCCTTTATATATCCTTCATAGAGGGGGAGTGAACGGTCACATCTTTTCTTTAATACCCTTACCTTGGTAAGGGATACATCTCTTCATACCCAAGCGCTGCCCCCTTAGACTCTTTTAATTATTAATTATTTGTTTCTTGGTTAATCGTTACATTCATAACCTTCCTTTATTAATTCCCATTGATGCCACTTACATATTTCTTTGCTCAGGCTGTGATTAATATTTCCTTGGTCAGCAATGAATATTTCCATGGTCAGCGATGAATATTTCCTTGGTCAGTGATTAGTATATTTAAGACAGGCTGCGATATATGGTGGGGACATGACAGAGATCCACAATTTGATATATCACACAGGCGGCATATGAAAGTTTTCAGTCTGAACTCTGATCCAGGGTCTCAAGGGTTGGCGTAATTTTGTAAACTGATTTTGTCTTTCCATTTATGCTAAATATAAATGTAGCAAGAATATGATGCTTATAAAATAGTACAATCTCATTTCTCATTTTGACTTTACTAGTTCCAAACCAATGATCCTCTAGAGCATTGTCAAGGCTTAATTTGTCTAGCCACTTTGAATTGATAGCATTTTAAGTTTTGCTTTTTTTTCTTTTAAGACTCAGCACCCTCGGTAATTCAGATTCATTCAGAAGAGATTTACATATTTTTCTCTTAGTTTCTTAAAGTCGATTGCATCGTTAGGTCTCTCTAGATGTGTCGTTCATATTCAAGGGTCATTTTGCTTCTTTATTGTATCTGCATCTCCAAAGGGTCAATTAGCTCTTTTGATTTCCCATGAAGGGCTACGTAGGCAGGGTCATCATGAACGCTCGAGGTTTAGGTCTGGGTCTAGGAATGACCCTAGCCATAGGAGCTTAGCACTTTTGAGTGTAAGCATATAAGTGGTGATGTTGATTTGTCATCACCAAGATGAATGAAGAACCTTTGAAATTAACACTTCAAATTTAGATGAAAGATGCTTGGTCAGTTAAGTTGGTAGTTGATGCTAATTGAATACAAAAAATATATATATATTGTAGCACCCGAGGGGAGGATTTTACAATGGTATCAGAGCAACCAAGTTCAAACAGTGAACCTTTGAAGCTCACTTGACTCTAGGTAAAGTATGTTGTCTTACTCTACCAACTAACCATAAGTAAATTGGTCACTTGATATGTATGGAGTTGTTTTGAATATCTCAAATGGACTTCTAAGCTTGTGAGAATGCATGGCTAGTCCTAACCAAGAGAACCTGAATGGGTGAAAAAGGAAATTTGGTTATACGAATTGTAAACAAAAATAAGAGTGCATAGCGGAAGGTTAAGGTATTTGATGATTGTTATTTCCACTAACACACTTGTTGGATTTGATTCTACCCCTTGTTATGTGGAAAATTTCATGGAATAATTAAGGTATTAAAAAAATCTCCTCGTGATGTAAGTATGAATGGATATGAATTTAAAATGCAAAGAACTTAATAAGATGTATTTTGGAAGGGCTAGCTAGTAAATGTGTGTACCTAATGGTATAATATTAACCTGTCCTAAGAAAAATCAACCCATAAATTGGAAATGGAGGACAAGATTGAGTGAAAATGCTTACTCGAGAGCATTAGTATGCACCCTCTTAGATATTATAAAAAATTATTCCAAATTGGTTTGACCTTCTCTCTTTAGTAGGTTGCGGTTTGAGGCTGAAATGGGCATTAGATGATTATGGATGAGGTAAAGAAATCTAATAACTTGTATTCAATGCATGATGTGCTTTTGAATAGTAAGTTGAATGAAGTAAAGGACTTGACTACTTTATAGTTGGTATTTATTATGTTGGGTTAAGGCCATCTTGTGTTGGTTTTGTGCATTTTGCTCTGCTCTAACTTGTCCCCTAACCAAAGCATCCAACAAAAGCATCACTCTATCCAGTGGTGGTTCATTTCATTCATCTTCTCCTCTCCTATCTCCCATGTTTTCAGAGCTAGATGACAATACTGATTGATTTTCTAATCTAGGTGTCTCAGTTGAATAAGTTTCAAAACTAGATGTATCACTGGTGGATGGCCAATGTTCCCAAAAACCTTCCTCTGTCCTTCTAACCCTCTCCCGGTGTCTTCTTTCCCTATCACTGATGCTCATGAATCAAAGCTACCCACTAGAAGGCAAGATCTTGTGTGCTCTAATACCACTGTAATATAAGACCCCAAATTTTTTGGGTTTCTCACTTGTTTGTGTTTGGTTTGTGATGTTATTGCATTGTGTTTTCATGTGCCAATCATGCCTTTAACTTGCATAAAGTATTACTTCCAAAGAACATAAAATAGGAACCAAAGCACTAAGAAAGATAGCTTTCCTGAGCTTCCAAATATCAGATTTTTATGACAGAAAATTACTGTTCATTACATTACAGTTTCAAAACTCAAAATATAAGTAGATTTCAGACCTGTGAAATAGCACCATACAGCAGATTATGGACTCCTTGCTGGGCTCGCTCATCACCAATGAAATTTGCTTCCAAACTCTTGCTATTGCAACGTCTCAAACCACTTTGCAAGCTCCCAGCTAAAACAGATCACCCAGAAATCAATGAGAAATCACCATCAAAGAGACACCGGCTGCAGTAGGTCGACCAGGCCTATAAAATCCAAATCAGCTTCAAAAATTACAAGTAAATACTTGTTGAAGGCACCTTGAGGAGAGCTTTCATTAGAGCCAATGCCCATTTTAAAACCGTAAACCATTTTGGAGTAATGAGCAGATAACCAAGTTCAAGTCCCAATATTGAAGTGCCCAGAAAATGATAGAAATACACCAAAGAATCCTAGAAACCCACGCCAAAAAGAAATAACACAATCTCAAGCCAAAACCCAAACTGAAACTCATCAAAAATGCTGAAATATCTTCATCTTTAATGTCTGTATTCTGCAAATTGAAGCTCCCAATGTGATTTATGAGTGAAACCACCCTTCTACCAGCTACGGCAAGTCTTGCACTGCCGAAACCAATCCAAGATGTCAAAGGTTTTCGTCCTCAACTCCGAATTTCAGACCTCCTAACAGAAAACCAACAACATCTCCTTAAGCAGCCAAATCATCCATAACAAATGAGGCCTCCAAATGAGAATATAAAGTCTCATTTGCAAATTAGGGCAACCAGCCATGCTTAAACCCTAAACCCTTCATAAAGCAACGCCCTTTTTAATATTTGCCTTTGTTTTAATTAAAATTTCAACTCAAACATTAGCTTGGGTGCCTATCTCTTATCCAGCATTCAGAAACGATTTAGTTGCTTTAAAAACAACTTAAAGTCATTACCTTAGGCGCCCTTGGTACCTTTTTATGAACCCTTTTCCCTCAACTTAAAAATATAAAGTTACTTTATATTTAATCCAATTTCAAAGGGAAAACAAATACTAAAACATTTCAACCTTAATAAACTGATGCCAAACTGAGAAAATGCTCCTGAGAAGACCCTGATTGGGTCCAGTTTACCCAAAATAGACTTCTAAAAATAGTGAGTAGTACCCACGACTCAAGCTGGAGAGATACTGATATGCTCACAAGGGCTCCCTGAAGACTAAAGCTCAGTACTGAACCCCTACTAAAAATAGAAAGTACTTTGAAATACTGAAAACCCAACACCAAGAACCGGACCTAAGTTCCCTTACCAAAACCATTTAGCCTACAGGAACTCTGGAATAGGCTAAAGGTTGTGTGCACTGCTCAAAGGTTAGGAGGGGACATTACAGTCCGCCTCCCCAAAGATTGCTTGCCTTCAAGCAATCGTAACGCTGGATGCTATAGTATTTGCTCACTCTCCCACGTAGCATCCTCAACTGGTAGGTCCCACCACTTCACCAAGTACTCTGTGATCACTCTCCTCCCGACGATCCTCTCCCTGAAATCAATAACAGCCTCTAGGATAAGCTCTAATCTCCCCTCCTCATCCTATGGGGGTAATATAGCTAATGGTATCACATTGTGTACAAGTGCTTTCTTAAGGCGTGTTACGTGAAAAACATTGTGCACTCTGCTCTCCTCAGGTAACTCCAACTCATTAGCAACCTTTCAAACCCTCCTAGTAACTCTGAATGGACCATAAAAACGTAGATTCAGCTTCTCTGCTCCACTCTTTTTGAGAGTGGACTGTCTATATGGCTGTAATCTAACATAAACCATGTCACCCACCTCAAACTCCCTCTCTATATGGTGTTGATCAGCATACATCTTTTGTTGATTCTACGCATGCTGGATGTTTTCTCTCAAGGATCTCATGATGTCCTGACTCTCCTGGAAGAAATCCTTGGCCCTGGGCACTCTACAATCACCAAATAACAAGTCAATGAAGCTAGGAGCTTCATAACCATACAACGCCATGAAGGGTGACATCTTAATGGACATATGATAAGAGGAGTTGTAGCAAAACTCCCCCAAATGCAGCCATCTAATCCAAGCCTTCTACTATCCTGAAACATAGTTTCGTCAATAACCCTCCACCCATTTGTTAACTATTTCAGTTTGCCCATCTGTCTGGGGGTGGTAACTTGTGTTGGGAGTCAACTCAATACCACAAAGCTTGAACAATTCTTGCCAAAATAAACTCATGAATTTTTTGTCCCTGTCACTTATGATATTTCTAGGTGCCCCATGTAGCCTAAACACCTCTTTGAAGAACAAATTTGCCACCTGTAATGCTATAAATCCTGTTGATATGGCAAAAAAGTGAGCAAATTTGGTCAAACGGTCCACTACCACATATATACAATCCTTCCCTTGCACCTTGGGAAGTCCTGTGATGAAATCCATTGAGATACTCTCCCACTTTTGAGTAGGAATTGGCAATGGTTGCAGCAGACCAGCAGGGTATGTGTGCTCGTTTTTGTTTTGTTGGCACACTTGACACTCACGCACATACTTTGTGATGTCATCTTCCATGCCCTTCCATGAAAATCTCTCACGGATCTATCTATATGTCTTGTAAAACCCCGGATGACCAGCCATAGGGGTGTCATGAAATGATTTTAGAATCTGCTCTTTCATCCTAATCTCAAGCACCAAGAATATTCTCTCCTTGTAGTAGATCAGCCCATCCTTCACACTATACTTTTCATCACCCAAAGTGCAATCGAGAATGTTGTTTGCAAGAGTGTTCTTAGCATAATCTGCTTGGATTTTCTCTTTCCAATCTGTTGCAATCTCTGAAAAAATGCATAAATGTGGTCTCCTAGAGAGTGCATCAGCCACTACATTGCATTTTCCCTTGACAATTTCAATGTCAAAATCAAAGGCTTGAAGTTTGCTTACCCATTTTTGCTGCCTCTCACTTTAGTCCTTCTGATTTAGGAAGTATTTAAGGCTGTTAGGATCAATTTTAACTACAAATCTGCCCCCAATGAGTTATTGCCTGTACTTGGCCAAAGCATGCATGATAGCCAACATCTCCTTGTCATATATAGAATAATTTTTCTCACCCCCCCTTAATTTTCTGCTCTCAAAAGCGATGGGATGCTTGTTCTACATAAGGACAACCCCTATACCTTCACCTGATGCATCACACTCAAGCTCAAAAAGGTTTAGTGAAATCTGAAATGGCTAACATAGGAATTGAGCTCATTAAAACCTTAAACTGATCAAATGCCTTTTGTGTTGATTCGGACCAAGAGAATGCCCCTTTCTTGGTCAAATCTGTAAGTGAGGCTGCAACCTGTGAAAAACCCTTAACGAACCTCCTGTAGAACCCACATAGCCCAAAAAACCCCTTAAGCTATGTCAAGTTTCTGGGTGGTGGCCAATCTAGGATTGCCTTAATCTTCACATTGTCTACACACACACCATTAGCGCTAATGATGTGACCTAAATATAGCAGCTCTATCATTCCAAATTCACATTTAGATTGTTTAGTAAAGAGGGATTCACTCTCAAGGATACCAAGAACCTCATCCAAGTGTCTTAAATGTTCCTCCCATGATCTACTGTAGATAAGAATGTCATCAAAGAAGATAAGAACATACTTACGGAGCTGCTTGCTGAAAACTTTGTTCATGCATGACTAAAAGGTGACTAGTGCATTTGTCAAACCAAAAGGCATGACAAGAAACTCAAAGTGTCTAAAGTGAAATCTGAAAGTTGTCTTCTCCACATCCTCTTCCCTCACTCTAATCTGGTGATATCCTGATCTCAAATCAATCTTGGAGAAGTAAACCGCCCCATGTAACTCATCTATGAGCTCATCAATGCAAGGAATGGGATACATGTTCTTGATAGTCCTTTTGTTCAAGGCCCTATATTCCACACACATGCGCATAATCCCATCCTTCTTCTTCACCAAGACTACTAAAGAAGCAAACGAGTTCTTACTAGGCCGAATGTATCCCATCTCAATAAGCTCCTGTATGGCCTTCTCTATCTCATCCTTGTGCCTCTTAGGATGATAATAGGGAGTGGTAATAACTGGCTTGGCTGCCTCCTCAAGCTCTATAACATGCTCAATGCCTCTATCAGGAGGCCTCCCTGGAGGAATACTACCAAACACCTTGCTTCTTTTAGTAAGAAGCTCTTGTACATCAGGGGGATATGTCCTCTTAACCTCTTCAGTGACTGTAGGCATAATGTTGCATTCTGCTGCCCACTCAACCTGGTCATGCCTAAAAAGTATTTCCATGCACTTGAAGGATACCACACGTGGCCCTCCATTTGACATGCCTCTCAAAACCACTCTTACCCCCGGATTGAAACTTCAGCTCCATGGTCTGAAAGTTTAGAGTAATCTCCCCCAAAGAGCATAGCCACTGAATGCCCATCACTACATCTATGTCTCCTATGTTCATCACATAAAAATCCTCTTTAACCTCATGATTTCCAAACAGTATGCTCAACTGAGGAACCATTTTAGTGCACTGAATAGTATACCCATCAACTACCATACACAGAACCCGCTCACCTCCTGTGTCTGAAGACCTCTACGTGCAACTAAACCCTCATCTATGAGGTTGTGAGTAGCCCCTATATCAGTCAAAGCTACCATACGCTGCCCCTAGAGCACACCTCTTATGTGTAGAGATTCATTTTTCTGGAAGCTATGTAGCCGGGCTAGCTTCCCATCATTGTTCTCCACCTTCTTTCCCTCTTCTGAAGGTTTTTCATCATCACTTTCTTCTGTATCAGCTTGCTCGTCTGATTTTTTTATTCAACTTCTTCATCAGATTTGTACTCAATAAGTGGTGCTTTTGCCTTGGCTGAGCATTTATGGCCTTGTGTGTATGGTTCCCTACATGTGAAACACAACCCCTTCCTCCTAAGTTCATTCGGGATCTCACTATCTATCTTGGTGTATTGTTTTTTAGGCTGCTCATGCTCCTTTGGACTGATTTTCTTGTCCTTATCCCTTTTTTGCAGCGAACCATTTGACTAAAATTTACTTTTAAAGGCTGATGTCTCCATGTCTCTAGCCTTTTTGATGGCTTCTTGAAGGGTAGGCGGGTTAAAAGCTTTGATCCAACCCCTTAGAGGATCGGATAGACCATCTATAAACAGCCCAATAAGCCTCATCTCAAAAATATCTATCACAAGCATTGATAACTTCTGAAAATCTGCAATGTAAGAGTCCATTGTACCCCATTGTTTTAAATGAACTAACTCCTTGAAGTGCAATTCGGGGTCCTTGTCAAATCTTTCAATCAATCTCTCAGAGAACTCACAATAAGAAGTGATTTGGGCTTGTCCCAAAGTCACCATCCCATTGTACCACCATTCGTGAGTAATACCATCAAGGTGAATGGATGCATATTGAATAGACTCCACCTCAAGCATGGGGTTTAATGTGAAATATGTGTCGAGTTTTTGAACCTATGCTCTTGCTGCTATCTTTCCGGAACCATCATAGTATGGGAGTGTTATCTTTCCAACCTTCCTGTGCAAGTCATTGTGCTGGTCCCTGTTTCCCCTTGTGTTTGTATGCCTCATTCTCAAGTCAATGTACTCTCTAAGAAAGATATCCTGCTAAAAACCAGGCCCTGCATCATGCCAATCCTATCTAACTATTCCTGCTGCTCAACTAAAGTAAGCTCAACTGGTGCTTCTACTCTTAGTGGAAAGTTTGGCATAAGGGATCTTGCCATTGCTCCCCAATCCTGCTGATTACCAACTCTATGCTGCCCTACACCATTTCCCTATCTCATTTGTCCCATTTCTTGTACTAACTGTCCTAGTTGCTGATTGGTTTCAAGTGCATTTTGCTCTGCTCTAACTTGTCCCCTAACCAAAGCATCCAACAAAAGTATCATTCTATCCGGTGGTGGTTCATTTCTTTCATCTTCTCCTCTCCCATCTCCCATGTTTTCAGAGCTAGATGACTCTACAAATTGATTTTCTGATCTAGGTGTCTCAATTGAATAAGTTTCAGACCTAATGTTGTTTAAAGTTCAGATCAGAAATGCAATAAGCAGAAAACTCAACACATAAGACAATGAACACAACAAGATACCCTAGGAAAACCCTCCTACTCGATGGAGAAAAACCCAACAAAAAATAATCTCTCATATATATATATCAAATGAATAAGAGCAAAAATCTGCTTACAACTCAAGCCTCATGCAGGGTTGAATCTCATACAATAAATAGTAGCATCTCTCTTTGATGCAAAGACACAAATGAATATATTTCTTCTTGAAATCCAATCTGCTGCTAAGAGATGGTAATCTACTACTGAAGGGCGAACTTCTGCTCTATAGAAATGTGAATTGAAGTGTGAATGAATGTGTGTTCAAATGAGATGAAATCACCTTCATTATATACAAGGATAGGTGACCTTTCCACTAGGTCGGTCCCCTTAGGAGATAAATACAAGATATAAAATATTAATTGCCCATCAAAGCCAACCTACCTTGAAAAACATTTCATTTTATTTTATTTTAACTTAGGAGAAAATATCTTCCTAAGCTACAAACACTAACACTCCCTCTTAGCTAGGGAGGTATTTTTCAGATATCCTCGTCATGGAGTCTCTCAACATGACGCCCACAATGGCTACACCCATTTGTGGAAAGTAGTTCATCACAGAGTCTCTCAACGTGATGTTGTCATGGAGTCTCTCAACATGACATCCACCATGGCTACTCCCATGTGTGGAAAAGAGTTCATCACAGAGTCTCTCAACGTGATATCATCATAGAGTCTCTCAACATGATGTCTCATCTCAGTCTCAGAGATGAACAAGGGCTCGCACCTCATATTTCTCCGTCTCAGAGAAATATACACTACAAGGACTTTCACCTCATATTTCTCCGTCTCAAAAAAATATACACTACAAGGGCTTTCACCTCATATTTCTCCGTCTCAGAGAAATTTAAACTACAAGGGCTTTCACCTCATATTTCTCCGTCTTAGAGAAACATACATTACACAAATCTTCATGATGATGTGACTCCCTCTGAAGCTCAAAGTACTCACATCAACCTTCTGACCTCCTCGTCCAAGATTGTCTTTGTTGGTTTGTCAGACTCCCTTTGGATGTCATTTCCTCCTCTTCGAAGTAGCTTGTGCCCTCGAGAGATGTCTTCAGTGAAGATTCATGAGAGTTATGTGCCACCAACTCAGTCCCAAGGCTGCAAGCTATGTCTCCACGTGTGTTCATTTCTTCAGCCGGCGTGACTTCCTCACAGGATGCATCACACTCTTCCTCCCTTGAATTTCTTATGCAATCTCTCATCAACTTTTGCTCCTCGATCTGTCCTAGAAGCATCTTAGAGAGATTAATAATAGTTTATAGAATCAAACTACCCCGAAGAAAAAAATATACAGACCAATGCTAGAAGCATACATGATTCACTATTCCCAATGTTAATGCATGAGTTATTATTAACTACATAAAATTCATGAACATTATTCAAAGGTATAAAATACTTATCTCTTTATTGTCTAATCATCCTCACAATCCACCAAT
This sequence comes from Sequoiadendron giganteum, assembly GCA_007115665.2. Classification (NCBI taxonomy): domain Eukaryota; kingdom Viridiplantae; phylum Streptophyta; class Pinopsida; order Cupressales; family Cupressaceae; genus Sequoiadendron; species Sequoiadendron giganteum. The sequence goes on along the minus strand of CM021101.1, from coordinate 26,406,104 downwards.
TGTTCTTCCCTGATCTTTGCACTTAAAGATTCAGATCTGCTGCAATGGTACCAGTTCATTGATTCTAACTCTTCTGATAATAATACAGTCTGCTCTTCAGCTTGTTTTAGCTCTTCTTTCCAACTCTTCATCTGTAACTTGCATCGGCATCTATCTGCTTTCTTTTGTGTTTCATCCTTGTGAAGAAAACTCTTATCATTTAATGGCAAACTTCAAAGTTGTAGGGTTTTGGGCTCTTTGATAATGTTGTTACATCTTTTGAAATGTTATTTTCTCCTTTACTAACAGCCACATGACTGTGAAAAGCTTCTTCACTGAGCTATCATAGTTTCATAGGCATTATCATTTCTTAGTAACTGTCCATTCTTCACATGCTCAATGTTTCTTGATTGATCATGGCCTTTCATGACTGTTGAAAGCTTGACATGCCCAGTTTCCTCGTGGCACTATCTTACATTTCTGCCCATGAGCATTGTGTTGAGTCTCATGCAACTTCACGAAACTGTTATTAATCTGATGCCAAGATCATACCATCTTCTATACACTGTCCTCTGTCTTTTAATCTCATGGCTGTCATACATTTAAACTATCACATCATAGTTGGAAGATTGTACAGTATTCATCATAGGTCTGCCCTTGTTCATAGGGTTGTCTCTTAAGGTTGCCATAAAAGTTTGACTGTCCTCTTTTCCACAGTGTTGCACATCACTTTCACTGTTCCCCGTGACATTTGCCCCTTTACCTCACCTAGCACTATTCCTGTCGATACTCACTTGTAGTATTAATTTGTCTTTGTCATGGCTATCCTTAGTTTGTTGACTGTCTTCAGTTTCATCTCTTTTTACTGTGTAGGTAGCTGCAATAAGGAAAACTAACCCTAGAAAACTTCAAAGGAAGACTTCTCATATTTTCCTTCAAAGTGGGCATAAGACTTAGTGAAATCTGAAGATGTATTATTTGTTCCTATTACCATACAACTTGCTTAAACAATTATGATCAGATCTTTTCTTACCCGCTTTGATACCATGTTAGAGTTTAGATCAGAAATGCAATAAGCTGAAAACTCAACACATAAGACAATGAACACAACAAGATACCCTGGGAAAACCCTTTTACTCGAGGGAGAAAAACCCAACAAGAAATAATCTCTTATATATATATATATATATATATATATATATATATATATTGTTGGCAAAACAAGGATAGACAACTGAGAGTGGGCGGGGGTGAGAGTGGGGCGGGTGAATCAATTGTCACAGAATTTAAAACTTATTTAACCTTATCAACCTTTAATCTCAGATCTGATAAATAACAGTGAAAGCATGAATCAACAACACATCAGAAACACACATAACACCAAGATTTTTGCGTGGAAACCTGTTAGGGGAAAAACCACGATGGAGATTAATCCATAAGCTATACCCTGTTAAAAGTATAAAAGAAATGAATAAGGAATGCACATGCATTCAAACACACTGCCTAGAGCTCACTGCTCAAAGAAGACACTGTCTTACATAAAACTTTCAGATTAAATCCATCTGAAGAGATTGAACTCAGAAAGTAGCTTCTTCAAAAGCCTAATGACAGTTCCGGTTAGGCATAGAAACACTTCTTCATCCTCTGCTCTACAATCGACTGATTTGATCTTTATTCGCACATATTTCATACATACACTCTCCTCAAATGAAGAAAACAATCGCTCTTATATATCCACTTCATGGAATTACATCAACAACTTTGTTGGCCAGAAATAAAAGAATAGATGTATACAAACTGTCGACCCAATTCATGAACAAATCTCAATGCGCACCAACCTAAGTCGGTCACAACATAATGAAGACCTAAAACAACATCCTCGAATGCGCCAAGCATTCAAAAATTAATCCACGAGGATCCACAACATGCTACAACCACCATGTCGGCCAAGAACATGAAAAGCCCGAACACACAAAGGAAAAATCTTCGATCACAAGCACACCGACGAATGCAGAGATGTGCAACAAGGATAGAGCACGATCTAGAAACATCAACGAACATCGCAGGAGCATACGCGTCAACTTAAATTACCAGAATTGCATTCTCTTCTTCCAGAAACACCAGCTACAGTAACAGAATAACTACAGGAACACAGAAACTCACAACTTGCTCCAATCTTGATGCGCACCTCTGAAACTTCCGAAGGATAAACTAGATAGGCTCAGAAACAAACTCTTTAATGCGCAACTTCTGAATACCAACATACTGAGCTTTCCACCATACTAAACTTCACAACTTCACAAACAACCTCCAACATATTTATTATAATTTTCTCAATATCCTCGACATATACAACCTTCAAGACATTAATGCTAATAGTGTTGACATCAATGACAACCACATATCAACAACACAACCACAGCATCCAACATATATATATATATATATATCAAATGAATAAGAGCGGAAATTTTCTTACAACTCAGGCCTCATACAGGGCCGAATCTCATACAATAAATAGTAGCATCTCTCCTTGATGCAAAGACACAAATGCATATATTTCTTCTTGAAATCCAATCTGCTGCTAAGAGATGGTAATTCGCTGCTGAAGGGCGAACTTCTGCTCTGTAGAAATGTGAATTGAAGTGTGAATGATGTTGATGTTATAGCAGCTAAGGGTTGCACTTCATTGCACACGCCTCAAGAAGGAAACATAAATTAAATGAGTAGCCATTCGGCTATTTAATTTATGTTAATAATAATTATCAAAGATAAAGGGCCAACCCTAATGGATTCGCATTTACTACTTGTTGCATGGGCCGACCTTATTTGTATTTATCATTTATTTATGTTTCCCTAAGAGGGCCGACCTAACTTGAAGAGGCGCCTCACTTGTATATATACAAGGTCTTGTATTGTCATTAGATCATCAAGTGAAGTTCACATTTCTTCAAGCAAGTTCGCACTTAGGCAGCAGATTATTATCTTGTAGCAGCAGACCTATTTCAAGGTATTTCATATTTGCACTTAGGAGAAGTGCTATTGTATCAAATTCGCCTATGTGCTAGGCCTGAGTTGTAAGCAAATTTCTGCTCTTATTCTACTTTATATAAGAGGATTATTTGTTGGGTTTTTCTCCCTCAAGAGGAGGGCTTTCCCAGGGTATCTTGCTGTGTTTATTGTCTTATGTGTTGCAATATATTAAGTACTTTCAGTTGTATAATCTAATCTAAGAAACACTAACATGGTATTAGAGCGGGTTTGAAAAAGATCAAGATCATATTCATTTTTTGCAGCACTTACCTTTATCTTTTTCAGTCTATCATTTCTTCTTGTTTTTTAAAGTTCAAGATGGTGAATCGTCTGAAAATCGAGGATAGACTCAAAGGAGTTTCTAACTACACATCATGGAGGTTCAGAATCATGCTCACATTGGAAGAGAATGATTTGGCTGAGTTTGTGAAAACAAAAGTTCCCGAACCTGAGGAGGAAGAAGAGAAGTTGCAAAGGAGGAAAAAAGATACTAGGGCAAAGAAAGTGTTGGTTGATTCCGTCAAGGATCATATTGTTCCGATTGTCTTCAAGTTGGATACTACAAGGGAGACGTTCAAAACATTGGAGAGATGTACGAAATCAACAACACCAATCGTGCCCTAACCTTGAAGCAACAACTACTTCACATTAAGATGGCGGAAGAAGAGTTTGTCATCACCTACTTCATGAGGATTTCAAAGATAAGAGATAAGCTCTCCACAATTGGTCACATGATTGATGACAAAGACTTGACTATGCTTGCTCTCAATGGTCTTCCGCTTTCATGGGAGTCGTTTATTCAAGGAATCAGTGCAAGATCTAAACTTCCCAAGTTTGATCGATTGAGGATTGACTGCATTCAAGAGGAGTCGAGACTAACGGCAAGAGGCATTGGTCAAAGTTCAAAGAATGAAGATTTACATGTTCTCGCCTCTCATTCATCGAAGAAAGGAAAAGTTTGGAAGAAAGGATTCTTTAAGAGGAATCGAGATAATGGATCAGATGGTGCTCCTGCATTCAAGAAGAAGTGGGACCTCTCTCGTGTTCAATGCTTTAGATGTGACAAATTTGGTCACTATGCGAAGGATTGTCCTACCAAGCCTAATCAGCATGCTTCATTTGCGGATGTGATTGAGATCTCCCCAAAATGATTCTAGTGAATTTCTACTCTAGTCATGGGCCTATGTTCAAATTGTGAAGGTTGTGTACTAAGCGCAAGAGCAGCGTATCATACCGTGCCCACCCTTCAGAATATTTAAGAGATAAGTATTCTTTGTTTTTGATTACTATTCTAGGCTGAAATTCAATTTGTTGAGTTGTGCAAATCTGACATTATTTACTTAGGATTATGTGTGACCAGTAAATAGTGATCTCTGTGATAAGATTCTTTAGATTTATTCATTGCAAGTCGTATCATACTAAATTGTGAAGATTGTCTTTTGAGATTAGATCTTTTTGAGAAATTGAAAGAAAGACATGTCATGATTAATGAATTAATTATCTATTACTCTCAAGTTTTTTGTAGTGTTGCATGGTTGAAAAATGTTCATGAATTGTTTTGTAGCCACTAATTCATGCTATTGAGATAGTCAATCATGTATGCTCCTAGTTATGGTATGTCTATTTGAGATAGTTGAGTTCCATGAACTATGAGTAATCTCTTGTTAATGATTTTAGGATAAATCAGAAGCGTAAGAGATTGCTTTCAAGAAGAGCGTGACGCATCCTATAGGTTGAAGGATGGAGACTCTACTTGTAGCCTTGAGACTAAATAATTAGTTGAAGTCATCTTTTGGAAAAAGAAGAATTAACCTTAAGAGGGAGTTATATGACTCGTTGAGAATAAGTAAGGGTTGCAATGTTGCAAGGCCGGATGTTAAATTGTTGAAGTACCTCTTCAAGCAGTTGGGTTTTGGATTGCTCAAGTCGACCTGGATTGGTAGCTCCGCAAACCTATTTAGAATAGAGTGATTTGGAATGCGGTCGAAGAGGACAACCCTGAATCTCTACAGAGGTGTGCGTTGGAAACCATTTCTCTAAAGACAAGTGTTGCAGGCAATCTTGGACAATGAGGTCAAATGGTTGATGCAAGTGATTAAAGATTTAGAGGGAGCCTACTAAACCTAAAGATGATGGTTGTGTTGCTCTAGATGCTGTTTCAGTTGAGGCCTGCGATGATATCCTAGTATAGAAGGAAGCAGTCTTCTGTGGTACTAAGTACAGCTAAGGCCGAGTACATTACAGCATATGATATTGAGAAAAGATATTCAGTTGAGGTATATCAGCACTGATGAGCAGATGGCAGTCATTCTCATCAAACATCTCTTCAGGATAATGTTTGTGTACCTTCGAGACAAGCTTGATATGGTGGAGAATGAAGTCCTAGCTGAGAGGGAGTCTCAGTATCAGTGATCTTCAGATTTGTTAATGCATTTCTCTATTGAAAGATTTGAGGTGTAAGCCCTTGTTAATGCATTTCTCTATTGAGAGAGATTTGAGGTGTAAGCCCTTGATAATGCATTTCTCTATTGAGAGAGATTTAAGGTGCAAGTCCTTGATAATACTTTTCTCTATTGCGAGAGATTTGAGGTGCAAGTCCTTGATAGTGCATTTATCTTCAAAGATTTGAGGTGAAAGCCCTTGTTTCCACCCTCTAGGAGAGCCATGGTGGATGTTGTGTGTGACTCCATGACAGCATCACGTGAGGGAATCCGCGATGATTTATTTGTGCTTGTGTATCACCCTCTGAAGGAGCCATGGTGAAAGTCACATTGAGGTGACAACATCACATTAAGTGATGAGCACTTGTACATACCATCTATGGAGGTAGCCATGATGGTTGATATCACGATGAGGTGATATTCTAGTTTGTTTTCATATTGATATGATGTGTCGTGTGTAGGTGGAAGTATCATTCCTAGCTGAGAGGGAGTGTTGATGTTATAGCAGCTAAGGGCTACACTTCATTGCACACGCCTCAAGAAGGAAACATAAATTAAATGAGTAGACATTCGGCTATTTAATTTATGTTAATAATAATTATCAAAGATAAAGGGCCGACCCTAATGGATTCGCATTTACTACTTGTTGCATGGGTCGACCTTATTTGTATTTATCATTTATTTATGTTTCCCTAAGAGGGCCGACCTAACTTGAAGAGGCGCCTCACTTGTATATATACAAGGTCTTGTATTGTCATTAGATCATCAAGTGAAGTTCGCATTTCTTCAAGCAAGTTCGCACTTAGGCAGCAGATTATTATCTTGTAGCAGCAGACCTATTTCAAGGTATTTCATATTCGCACTTAGGAGAAGTGCTATTGTATCAAATTCGCCTATGTGCTAGGCCTGAGTTGTAAGCAGATTTCTGCTCTTGTTCTACTTTATATAAGAGGATTATTTGCTGGGGTTTTCTCCCTCAAGAGGAGGGTTTTCCCAGGGTATCTTGCTGTGTTTATTGTGTTGATGTTATTGCAGCTGTGGTCTGCACTTCATCCGCACAAAGAACACATGAATTAAATGAATAGCCTTCGGCTATTTAATTCATGTTCCCAATATCTAAATAAAGCAAAGGGCCGACCCTATATTGATTCACATAATTCTCTTATTGATTGGCCGACCTAAATTGTATTTAATGATTTATCATATTTCTCTAAAGAGGCCGACCTAAGTAAAGTGGCGCCTTATGATGTATAAATACAAGGTCAATTATCATTGTAAAGACATTCGATTTGACAAGCAAGTTCGCACTTACCTTTGAAGAGCAGAAATTCGCATATAGTCATAAAGAGCAGAATTCGCACCTTAGAGCAGCAGTCCGATTTCAAGAAAGAAGACAGTCATTTGTATCTTGAAGGAGGGCGAATATATTGTATCAAGCATTGGCCATTGTCGGGCCTGAGTTGTAAGCAGATTTTTGTTATTGTGTTACCATATATAAGAGAATCATTTGCTGGGTTTTTCTCCCTCAAGAGGAGGGTTTTCCCAGGGTATCTTGTTGTGTTCATTGTCTTATGTGTTGCAATTTTTAAGTGCTTTCATTATTCAATCTGATCTAAGAAACACTAACATATTGTCTTATGTGTTGCATTATATTAAGTACTTTCAGTTGTATAATCTGATCTAAGAAACACTAACAAATGAATGTGTGTTCAAATGTGATGAAATCACCTTCATTATCTACAAGGATAGGTGACCTTTCCACTAGGTCGGCCCCCTTAGGAGATAAATACAAGATATAAAATATTAATTGCCCATCAAGGCTGACCTACCTTGAAATACATTTCATTTTATTTTATTTTAACTTAGGAGAAAATATCTCCCTAAGCTACAAACACTAACAGTGTTAGTTTTAGGATCAGATTTGCAATAAGCAAAAATACAACAACACATGAAGAATAAATACAACACTTTTACCCTGGGAAAACCCTCCTACTCGAGGGAGAAACCCAGCAAAATATGTATCTCTTATATATAGATATTAGATGAACAAGAGCAAAAATCTGCTTTACAAGTCTGCCCTTACTCAAGGCTGAATTATTACAATGAATAATAGTATCACTCCTTGATGCAAAGATACAAAAGAATATGATCCTCCTTGAGTAGTTTGATCTGCTGCTAAGGTGCAAACTTAAGTTATTGAATTGATTGATCAAATGGATGAACATCTCCTTCTATATATACAACGCAAGGAGACTCTTCACAAGTAAGGTGACTCTTCACCTAGGTCGGCCCTTTTGATAAATAGCAAATATAAAATATGATTTTGTAATAAGGCCGACTTGCCTTAATAATTATTTATTATGTTAACTTAGGAGAAAATATCTCCCTAAGCTACAAACACTAACACTCCCTCTTAGCTAGGGAGGTATTTTCCAGATATCTTTGTCATGGAGTCTCTCAACATGACACCCACAATGGCTACACCTATTTGTGGAAAGCTCAAATGTTCATCACAGATCTCTCAACGAGATGTCGTCATGGAGTCTCTCAACATGACGTACACCATGGCTACTCCCATGTGTGGAAAGAAACACACGTACAAGTGTCCATCACGGGGTCTCTCAACGTGATGTCATCATGGAGTCTCTCAACATGACGTCCACCATGGCTACTCCCATGTGTGGAAAAACACAAGTACAAAGGGTCCATCACGGAGTCTCTCAACGTGATGTTGTCATGGAGTCTCTCAACATGACGTCTCATCTCAGAAATGAAAAAGAGCTTGCACCTCATATTTCTCTGTCTCAGAGAAATATACACTACAAGGGCTTTCACCTCATACTTCTCCGTCACAGAGAAATATACACTACAAGGGCTTTCACCTCATACTTCTCCGTCACAGAGAAATATACATTGCAATAGATCTTCATGATGATGTGACTCCCTCTGAAGCTCCAAGTTCTTTCATCAACCTCTTGACCTCCTCGTCCAAGGTTGCCTTTGTTGGTTTGTTAGACTCCCTCTGAATGTTACTTCCTCCTCTTCAAAGAAATTGATTGTAATGACAATCTGAATAGGTTCTTCCTCTTCGAGAGATGTCTCCAGTTATGTGCTACCAACTCAGTCCCATGGCAGCAAGTTGTGACTCCATTCTTCAACTTGCATGACTTCCTCACAGGATGCATCAAGCTCTTCCTCCCTTGAATGCAATCTCTCATCATCTTTTTGCTCCTCGATCCGTCTTGGAAGCATTTTTAGAAAGATTACTAATAGTTCATAGAATCAAACTATCCCGAAGAGAAATACCAATGCTAGAAGCATACATGATTCACTATTCCAATGTTATAGCATGAATTAATAACTACATAAAAATTCATGAACATTATTCAAACATGAAATACTTATCTCGTTGAAATCAGAATCTCCTTAAGTGCTGCACTTAAACACTTTTCAGGTCTGCACTTATCTTTCTTGAGATCTGCTCATTATTTCACAATAATTTCTTAGATTTGCTTACTAGAATGCCCTGTCCTTCTAGCTCCACCAAGGCTTCTATTACTCCAACTGCTTGAAGTACCTAAAGCATTTTGAATTCTATGCAAGCATACAAGGTGCTCCCGACAACTCAAGTATTTCCGACTCCCACCACAAGTTACATATGCGCTGCCTTGATAAACCCGACACCCGACTCCAACTTTAAGACACCTATAATTTCCGCCACTTATGTATATTGCGTCACCTTTCATTAAAGCACCATAACTTCCTTGACGATTTCAAACCATTTGAGAACGTCACCTTTGCGGGTATAAGCGGTATCCACAGGTTAAGTCGTCAATATCCAAATAACTATTTTCATATGAATTGACCATATTAAGGCATCAAATGAATCTCAAACCCATCAGTAAGGAATACGCCAATGCGGAACTTTATCTTCTACCAATTATTTAATTGCGACTCACTTCCAACTCACACAATATTTCCAGCTTCCCCTGAAGACTCCACGTTACAAGAAGATGATGCGTTGCCTTTGCTAGGTTCCACAATTTGGTTTGAATTATAATAATCTCTCCATATCGTCCCGTTTCCAGTAATAAGACATTGGCTTTAAAAGAAATATTAACACCATTTTATGATGTAAATGTAGGCAACAAAATACATGTTTACACACAAAAATTAGAATATATTGCTTGCTTCGTGACTTCTAATCCTTCTTTCATGTGAGGTAGACGGCTCTTTTCTTCTCCACAGAACTTTACCAGAATTCTGAAGCCCACATATGCTCCCTTACAATGACTCAGCGACAGGAGGTGAAATAGAATAATCTTTCACGGATATTCTTTGTCAATATGCCCGATAACATCATGAATGGCGTCAATGTTAGTGAGGATCAATTTGTGTGCCCAAATTATTACAAGCTTAAGCATCGACTTGATTTCCAAATGTTTTCCCTACGGTTTCAAGAATTGACCCCGATATTCTTTGTCAATATGCCCGAAAACATCATGAATGGCGTCAATGTTAGTGAGGATCAATTTGTGTGCCCAAATTATTACAAGCTTAAGCATCGACTTGATTTCCAAATGTTTTCCCTACGGTTTCAAGAATTGACCCCGTCCACACTTCACAAACCCGAATTGATTGAAAACTCATGGATATCCACAATGAAGCGACTCTTTGAAATATGACTTTTCAATTACAAGCTTCTCCCGATAATTCATTGCTTTCCAAAATGATCTTCATGGAGAATCTGCTTAATTAAATCTAATCGGATCTCTAGAACTTGGTTTTGATACCATGTTAGTTTTAGGATCAGATTTGCAATAAACAGAAATACAACACATGAACAATAAACACAACACTTTTACCCTGGGAAAACCCTCCTACTTGAGGGAGAAAAACCCAGCAAAATATATATCTCTTATATATAGATATCAGATGAACAAGAGCAGAAATCTGCTTTACAAGTCTAGCCTTACTCAAGGCAGAATTATTACAATGAATAATAGCACCACTCCTTGATGCTAAGGTGCAAACTTCAATTATTGAATTGATTGATCAAATGGATGAACATCTCCTTCTATATATACAATGCAAGGAGACTCTTCACAAGTAAGGCGACTCTTCACCTAGGTCGGCCCTTTTGATAAATAGCAAATATAAAATATGATTTTGTAATAAGGTTGACTTGCCTTAATAATTATTTATTATATTAACTTAGGAGAAAATATCTCCCTAAGCTACAAACACTAACAAACAGATGTATCACTAGTGGATGGCCAATGCTCCCAAAAACCTTCCTCTTTCCTTTTAACCCTCTCCTGGTATCTTCTTTCCCTATCACTGTTGCTCATGAATCAGAGGTACCCATTGGATGGCAAGATCTTATGTGCTCTAATACCACTGTAGTATTAACTAATATAAGACCCCAAATTTTTTTGGTTTTCTCACTTGTTGTTTGTGTTTGGTTTGTGATGTTATTGCATTGTGTTTTCATGTGCCAATCATGCCTTTAACTTGCATAAAGTATAACTTCCAAAGAACATAAAATAGAACCAAAGCACTAAGAAAGATAACTTTTCTGAGCTTCCAAATATCAGATTTTTATGACAGAAAATTACTGTTCATTACATTACAGTTTCAAAACTCAAAATATAAGTAGATTTCAGACCTGTGAAATAGCACCATACAGCAAATTATGGACTCCTTGTTGGGCTCGCTCATCACCAATGAAAATTGCTTCCGAACCCTTGCTATTGCAATGACTCAAACCACTCTGCAAGCTCCCAGCTAAAACAGATACAAACCACACTAAGCCGCCCAGAAATCAATGAGAAATCACCATCAAAGAGGTGTTGGCTGCAGTAGGTCGACCAAGCCTATAAAATCCAAATCAGCTTCAAAAATTACAAGTAAATACTTGTTGAAGGCGCCTTGAGGAGAGCTTTCATTAGACCCAATACCCATTTTGAAACCCTAAACCATTTTGGAGTAACGAGCAGATAACCAAGTTCAAGTCCCAATATTGAAGTGCCTAGAAAATGATAGAAACACACCAAAGACTCCTAGAAACCCATGCCAAATAGAAATAACACAATCTCAAGCCAAAACCCAAACTGAAACTCATCAAAAATGCTAAAATACCTTCATCCTAAATGTTTGTATTCTGCAACTTGAAGCTCCTAATGTGATTTATGAGTGGAACCACCCTTCTACCAGCTAGGGTAGGTCTTGCACTGCCCAAACCGGTCCAAGATGTCAAGGGTTTTCGTCCTCAACTCTGAATTTCAGACCTCCTGACAAAAAACCAGCAACATCTCCTTAAGCAACCAAATCATCCATAACAAATGAGGCCTCCAAATGAGAATAAATTAGGGCAACCAGCCATGCTTAAACCCTAAACCCTTCATAAAACAACGCCCTTTTTAATATTTGCCTTTGTTTTAATTAAAATTTAAACTCAAACATTAGCTTGGGCGCCTATCTCTTATCCAGCATTCAGAAACGATTTAGTTGCTTTAAAAACAACTTAAAGTCATTACCTTAGGCACCCTTGGTACCTTTTTATGACCCCCTTTCCAACTTAAAAATATAAAGTTACTTTATATTTAATCCAATTTCAAAGGGAAAACAAATATTAAAACATTTCAACCTTAGCAGCTGATGCTAAATTGAGGAAATGTTGTTGAGGTAACCCTAACCAAGTCCAGCTTACCCAAAATAGACTTACTATTTTTAGAAAGTGCTAAATATAGTGAGTAGTACCCATGACTCAAGTTGGAGAGATGCTGATATGCTCACAAGGGCTCCCTGAAGACTGAAGCTCAATACTGAACCCCTGCTAAAAATAGAAAGTACTCTGAAATATTGAAAACCCAGCACCAAGAACCGGAATTGAGTTCCCTTACCAAAACCATTTAGCCTACAGGAACTCTGGAATAGGCTAAAGGTCGTGTGCAATGCTCAGAGGCTAGGAAGGGACATTACAGAAGGATCTTGAGTTAAATTTCAGAGAGTTGGCTCAACTGAAGCAGTATGGCATAGTGGAGGCTTACATAGCAAAGTTTCAAAGGCTCTCAATAATGGTTATAGGGATTACAGAGAGGAGATTGGTGGTATTGTTTAGTAAGGGACTTATGGAGCCACTTAAGGGGTGGATTGAGGTGTTTGACCCTCCAACCTTGCAAGAAGCCATGAAAAAAGCAAGGAGTATAGAGTGGGCTGCCCCTAAAACTAAGTTTCAATCCAAACCATTTTTGCACAAGAAAGATAAAAGACCATTCACAAAGGACACCAATCAGCAAAAGAAATCAGTCACAAGACTTGATAGCGACACTCTTAATGGTTTGAGGAGGAAGAATTTATGCTTCTCATGCAAAGAGCTTTGGGACCCAAGACATAAATGTGCAACTAAGGGCAAAGTAAACAAGATTGAGTACTATTCACCGGAGGAGTCTTCATCAAAAAAATCAGACCAGCAATATGATTTAGAGGAGAAAGAGGAAGAAGAGACTTCTAAGGAGTCCAAAAAAGAAGAGACAAAAGAGAGGAAGTTTGCCCAACTTTATAGTTTCCAGAAGAATGAGTCTTTGCGCATCAGAGAGGTTCTTACTGGGCAGCGTTTGATTGCTTTGATAGATTCAGGTGCTACACATAATTTCATAGATGAGGGACTTGTAGCACGCAGGGGTCTTCAAACACAAGAGGTTGATGGTTTTAGAGTGATGGTTGCGGATGGGTTTACCATTACTTGCACTAGGATGATTCCTCAGCTCAGCCTTCAGTTGGGTAATTATGAAGTCAAAGGTGACTTCTATGTGGTTAGTATTAGGGATACAAATGTAGTGATCACACTTAATTTTCAGACCATGGAGCTGAAGTTCAAATTAGATAGTAGGAATGTAGTCTTGAGGGGGGTATCCAATGGAGAGCCTCGAGTAGTTCCTTTCAAACGCATGAAGAGGCTTTTCAAGCATGATCAGGTAGAGTGGGCAATAGAGTGCATAGTTATGCCCATGGTTACAAAAGAGGAGAAGCACTCTTATCCTCCAAACATTTAGGCTTTGCTATCCAAGTGAAGCAAGGTCTTTGGTAGCATACCTTCAGGTAGGCCTCCTGATAGAGGCATTGAGCATGTGATTGAGTTGGAGGAAGGGGCTAAACCCGTCATCACTACACCATACAGGCGTCTGAAGAGGCATAAGGATCAAATTGAGAAGGCAATTAAGGAAATTTTGGACATGGGACACATTAGACAGAGTAAGAGTTCGTTTGTTTCTTCTGTGGTGTTAGTGAAGAAGAAGGATGGGACTATGCACATGTGCATAGATTACAAGGCACTAAACAAGAAGACTATCAAGAATCGATACCCCATCCCACGTATAGATGAGCTCATTGATGAGCTACATGGAGTAGTAGACTTGAGATCTAGTTACCATCAGATCAGAGTTAGCGAGGAGGATATTGAGAAGACAGTGTTCAAATGCCATTATGGTCACTTTGAGTTCCTTGTGATGCCCTTCGGGTTGACTAACGCTCCTACTACATTTCAATCATGCATGAACAGAATATTCAATAAGCAGTTGCGTATGTGTTGATATTTTTTGATGATATACTTATTTATAGTAGATCATGGGAGGAGCATTTGAGGCATTTGGATGAGGTTTTAAGCATCCTAGAGAGTGAATCATTGTTTGCCAAGGAGTCCAAGTGTGAGTTTGGCATGTCAAAATTGCTATATCTTGGACACATAATCAGCTCTAAGGGAGTTAGTGTTGATCCTGAAAAGATCAAGGTTATTCTTGATCGGCCTCCCCTTACAAATCTTACACAATTGAAAGGATTCTTTGGGCTTTGTGGGTTCTACAAGAGGTTTGTCAAAAGATTCTCTCAGTTGGCTGCCCCACTCAAAGATTTCATTTAACCAAAAAGGGAGCATTTGTTTGGTCTGAAACAGCGCAACAATCCTTTGATCATTTTAAGCAATTGATGAGCACATGCCCAGTGTTAGCAATTATGCATCGAGTGAAGGTATAGGTGTTGTCCTTATGCAGAACAAACATCCAATAGCCTTTGAAAGCAGGAAGTTGAGAGGTGAAAGAGCATACTCCATCCATGACAAGGAGATGTTGGTAATCATGCATGCCTTGGCTAAATTCAAACAATACCTTGTTGGAGGGAGATTTATGGTTAAGACTGATTACAACAATCTTAAATATTTCTTTAATCAGAGGGATCTCAATGAGAGGCAGCAGAAATGGGTGAGCAAACTTCGAGGGTATGACTTCAATGTCAAAGGGAAGAGGAATGTGGTGGCTGATGCCTTGTCTAGAAGGCCACATTTATATTCAATTTCAATCATATCAGCAGATTGGAAGGAAAGGACACAAGTTGGTTATGCCAAGCATGCACTTGCAAACAACGTTCTTGATGATTCATTGCAGGGTGATAAGTACCAGGTAAGAGATGGTCTTATATTTTATAAGGAAAGAATTTGGTTAGTCCCTGAATCTAAGATGAAAGTGCATATTTTTAAGGCTTTTCATGACATTCCTGTGGCTGGACATCTTGGATATTATAAGACATATAGGCAGATCCATAAGAGATTCTCATGGAAAGGGATGAAAGATGACATTCTCAAGTATGTTTGTGAGTGCCAAGTGTGCCAACAAAACAAAAACAAACATACTTACTCTATTGGTTTATTGCAGCCCCTACCCATTCCTACTCATAAGTGGGGAAGTATATCAATGGACTTCATTAGAGGGCTTCCCAACGTGCAAGGGAAGGATTGTATTTATGTGGTGTTGGATAGATTGACCATATTTGCTCACATTTTTGCCATATCAACAGGGCATACAACAGTGCAAGTGGCAGATTTCTTCCTCAGAGAGGTGTTTAGGGTTCATGGAACACCTAAGACCATCATCAATGACAAGGACAGCAAGTTCCTTAGCTTGTTTAGACAAGAGTTATTCAGATTGTGTGGCACAGAGTTGACTCCTAGCACCAATTATCATCCCCAAACTAATGGGAAAACAGAGGTGGTTAACAAATGGGTGGAAGGTTACCTGCGCAACCATGTTTCAAGGCAGCAGAAGGCATGGATTAAGTGGTTACATTTGGGAGAGTTCTGCTACAACTCTACCTTTCATATGTCCATCAAGATGTCTCCATTCATGGCATTGTATAGTTGTGAAGCTCCTAGCTTCGTTGATTTGCTTTTCGGAGATTGTAGGGTGCCCAAAGCTAGAGATCTTCTTCAAGAGAGTCAAAATATCATAAGATCTTTGAGAGATGCCATACAACATGCTCAAAATCAGCAGAAACTATATGTTGAACAACATTGCATTGAGCAGGCTTTTGAGGTAGGAGACATGGTTTATTTGAGGTTGCAGCCTTACAAGCAATCCACTCACAAGAAGAGTGGGTCAAAGAAACTTAAGCGCCGCTTTTATGGACCATTCAAATTCACCAGGAGGTTCGAAGAGGTGGCTTATGAGCTTGAGCTACCTGAGAGTAGCAAGGAGCACAATGTCTTCCACGTTTCTCGCCTTAAAAAGGCACTTGGTCAGAATGTGGTTCCTTCTACAATGTTGCCTCTGTTGGATGAGGAAGGCAAGTTGATTTTGTTCAAGAGGCTGTGATTGAGGTTAGGGAGCATACTCTACGGAAGAGGGTGATCAAGGAGTATCTTGTGAAGTGGAAGAATTTTCCAATGGAGAATGCTACTTGGTAGAGTGAGCAAATATTACAGCATCCAGAGTTGCGATTGCTTAAGGACAAGCAATCTTGGGGCGGGAGGTTTGTAATGTCAACTTCTTGCACCTGATTAGTTGGGGAGTTCCATTAGCCTATTCCAGGGTTCCCATAGGCTAAGTGGAGTTGGTTAGGGAACTTAGAGCCAGTGTTGAGCTTGTGGTGGTTTTTGGTGCTTTCTAGCAGGGGTTACTATTTATAGCAGTGGCCATTTTTAGCACTTACTATTTATAGTAAGTCTCAGTGCATCTCAAATTGTGTCAATTTGGTGTGTTAAGGCACACTTACTATTTTTAGCCGTTGCTATTTTTAGTAAGTGTATTTTTTGCAATTGGTCTTGGCCTCTGTTTCTCCAACAATGTAATATTTCTTGTTTGGGCGTTGGTGAGTTCTAAGAGTAATCAAATTAATATTTATTTTTTTGTCACTTATGTTATAAAGTTAATATTTGTTCATCAAAAAAAAACCTTGCCTCACGCCTAGGAAAAGGTGAGATAAAGTTGTTTTTAAAAGCAAATACATAACCTCCAAAAGTGGACGCCAATCTTGGGGAGGCATAAGGAATTTAAAATTAATTAAAATGCTCATGAAGGGGGGCGTGGAGTTTCTTGGAGGGAAAAGTGATTTCAAACTTGTGTTGTCTTAATTTCCTCCCCTCATCTATAAAATTGCCTCTTGGGCTCTCATTTCGACATCCCTCTTTTGGCAACATAACAGGATGTTGTTGGAATGCTTCCAAGTTTTCATTTTTGAGAGTTGAGGACGAAAACCCTCACCGTTAATAGCTGGTTTCGGTGGTGAGAGACCCACCCTATCCAAGAAGAGTGGTTCTACTTTAGTGATCACATTGGTATTCACAGAGTTTCTGGTTTTCAACATTTTGGAGGTTGAAGAATGAAGATTTTCTCAATGTTTTGATGTGGGATTGAAGGATTGGGTGTGTTTGTTGATTTGCTTCATTTTGGTGGTGTTTTGGAGGTGTTAAAATGCATTTTCAGAGGTCTGATATACATTTTCAGAATTCTGGAAATCCATTTTTTACAGTGGCTGGAAGTGATAATTTGCTCATAGATCAACTGGTGTTCAAAGCTTCGTTCTAGGGATTTTTCCAAAGGACTCCTCATAGCTAGGCACCACATTTCAAGCATTCATTTGCAATTTTTGGAGGAATATTGAATTTTAGGAGCAAATTGCCCCTCCTAGGGAACCGTGCCACTTTGGGAGTTGTGCTTAATCAGGTCTGCTGATGTATAGACCTGCGATCTGCCTTCTTCGGTGTTTGTGCAGCTGTTCATTGGAGATTTAGTGCTATGGTTGGTTAGCCTATGTGGTAGCTAGGTTTTGGTGCATCATTTGAATGTATTGCTGCTCATCTTATGACTGTAAGAGCTTCGTTTGGGACTGTAATCAGGTCTGTAATCAAATTTCCAAACTCTATTTTCAGTTATCTATCATTGACCTATGGTATTGTAATCAATTGATTATTGTTTATGAGATTATCAAGAAAATTCCTTGCATATTTGATATTGCAACTACATGTAATTGAATGATGAATGAAATATGAAACCATTGCACTCTACATCTCATTCCTACACACAAGCGAAACAAAAAAATCAGGGGTGGTTGTTGCTACTCTGGCATCAAGAGTAGTTTTTGAAGTATGAAGAATAGAATGGCACGAAGGTGCACCTCAGTGATGACTCTCACTTGAGCATAATTGGTCAAGGTAGAGTTTGTATTCAATTCCCAAAAAGACAAGTGAAGAGGATCAATGGTGTGTTGCACATCCTTGGTTTGGCACAAAACCCATTATCAATTATCAAACTCGATGATGAGGTTGTGCAAGTTGTTTTCATTCATGGAAAGTGTAAGATGATGCAAGGAGCTATGGTACTCGTTAAGGGTGTTCATGTGGATACTTTATTTTAGCCGAATGCATGCACTGTTCAATGGAATAGATTTCATGTTCTTGTAATGAAGAGATCAACAGAATCTACACTTTCACCATCATAACCAGCAACAAAAAGGAGTGTTGTTTCTACTTCTGATGATTGTGCTCTCTGAGTACCTAAGTGAGCTCTTGCTTAAAAGAGCAAGCTACATGAAGAGAAGATAATGCTATGGCACCAATGAATGGGCCATATAGGTGAGAAGGGTCTAAAGACCTTGAAAACTAAGAAAATTGTTGAGGGGACAAATGATTGTACTGTTGAATTCGATTCTTGTGAACATTGTGTTTATGAAAAATAGAACTACATTCAATTTTATTCTAGTTCTCACAAATTTTCTAGATTGTTAGGCTTGATTAATTCAAATGTGTTTAGTTCTGTTAATGTTCCTTCAATTTCTAAATCTTTGTACTTAATATCTTTTATAGATGATTTTTCTAGAAGGACATGGGTGTATTTCCTTAGAAGTACAATTGAAGTCTTCAATCAGTTTAAGGGGTTCAAGGCTCTTATTGAAAAATTAAATTTGTAGGAAGCTTAAGCTTTTAAGGACTAAATATGACAATGAGTTTTCTTTCATAGATTTTGACAGACTGTGTATAGAGCCCATGATTGAAAGACATAAGACAATTCCATATACCTCTCTGCAAAATGGAGTTGCAGAGAGAATGAATAGGACGTTGATGGAAAGGGCTAAGAGTATGCTTAATGAAGCTGACTCGAAATAGAATTTCTAGGCAGAATTACTTGCTATGACTTGTTACCTAACTAACAAGTCTTTTTCATCAACTCTTGTTCACAAAACCCCTATCAAGGCATGGACAAGCAAAAATCCATCATTACCATCTTTAAATTTTTATGCATAGGGAAAAGTAATCAAAGTTGGAGAACAAGGTAGTAAAATATATCTTCATCAACTATTGTGTTGGTGTGAAAGATACAAGCTTTTGGGACCCAATGGACAAAAAGATTTGTATAGCAAAAGTGTTATCTTTAGAGAGATTAAACCTTCTTCCACACGGTTGCAACCAAAAGAAGATGGAAAGAAAGATGTGATTTAACTAACCCTACAAATGTGTTAACTTTAGAGAGATTAAACCTTCTTCCACACTATTGCGACCAAAATAGGACGAGAAGAAAGATGTGATTCAGCTAACCCCAACAACTAAAAGGTTGAACTAGAAGCTCATTAAGGACCTGAAGAGGAGAACTCGGATAATTTTAAAAAAGTGGTAGAACCTACTCCTCAACTCTTGCAAAGGCCCACTCGGTACATATAGCAACTAGAGGAGTACACTCCTAATTGAAGATGTATTTTTGCTTTTATCACTCATACTAATGAGCCTATGACTGTGAAGGAGGCAATAGATATGGGTGATTTTGAATCCTAGATACTGGCCATGGATGTGGTGATGGTCGACTTGAAGAATGACACATCAAACTTAGTATCTTTGCCAAAAGGAAGAAAGCCTATTGAATGTAAATGGGTATTCAACAAGAAGATTAGTTCAAATGGTGACATTGAAAAGTACAAGGTGAGATTGGTTGAGAAAGGATATTACCAAATTGAGAGAATAGACTTTGGTGAGAATTTTTCCCCAATTGCTAAGCTAACACCTATCAAGTTCCTATTATCCATAGCAACAACTCTATGATGGAAAGATTCAGCATGTCAACTTGTAAACCACTAAGTGTTCCTATTTCAATGAGGACTAAGTTATCTATAAAGTGGTGTCCATCTACAACTAATTAGATGGAGGGCATCGCTCGAGTGCTTTATGCTAGTGTTGTTGGGAGTTTGATGTATACTATGGTATGTACAAGTCTAGACATGCCAAGTGTTACGAATTAGTATTCACATGGGTGTTTGAGTTAACTTTATTAGTATGTGTTATAAAGTTATGTAAGTTTATATTAAGTTGTTGAGAAACAACTTAAAATTATACTATAATGAGCGTGTAATTGTGTGTGAGAATAATAATGTAAGTGGGTTGTTAATACAACTCACGTAGAGATTTAGGAGAGAAAACAGGAGGGAGACAATATAGGTGGTTGAACAACCCACCTAGATTTAGTGTGAGAAGTTAGTAGAGTTGTTATAGGAGTTAGATAACTCATCTTATATATTTGTAATATCTTATTCAATGTGAAGTGTGATAGAAGCATAATATTAAATGTGTCCAAATTTTTTATTTAGCTTCTATAATTTATGCCCAAATTTTCTTATATGGTATCAGAGCATTTATGGATTTTGGTGTTGTGATTCAATGTTCTCTTTTGCAGTTACAGAGGTAAATCCATGGAATAAGAGTTGCGTTGAAATTCAAATGGCATTATAAAAACTAGTCTAAAGCAGTCTTAGTAAAACTGTGATAACTTTGTCTAACTTTGTCATTTTGCAACGAAATTCAAAAATTCAAAATGTTTTGAAAAGCTGGTGAAGAGGAGAACAAAACCTAGAAATGGTTTGAAGATATTCTTAGTATTTAGCAAGCAATTTAGCAAACGATTGACATGATATTTGTTGGGTGTGAGAAATGGAGTTTTACTGTTGTGTTTGAATGCTAGGCGTCTACAACTGCAAGGTATCATTCATTGGAATTCTTAGGTTCAATGCTACCAAAGAGTATTTAAAATCCCATTCTTGGCATGGAGTTATATAATTAAGAAACAACTTAATATTATATTATTGTAAACCTAATAATGTCAATATAAGTGTTATAATCAAAGTGCATTATCGGTGGAACCCGACACCTTTAATTTTATTTTGATTAAAGGGGTAGTCATGGATAAATTAAGTTTCATTGAGAAATTTGAAGGTAGAGATTTTCATACATGGCAAATACAAGTGCAGTTACACTTGATAGAGAAAGATCTATGGATGTTGTCAAATCGAACTTAGTCTCACCAACTAATGCAAATGAACTTGCTAAGTGGAACATAAAAAATCAAAAAGCATTACAGACTATTGGCCTTAGCTTGTCAAAAGCATACCTACACCATGTGGATTTCACGAAATCTGCAAAAGAGATTTGGGAGTCATTAAACAATCTTTTTGGATCTAAAGCAAAAAGTGTCGAGACGACATTGAAGCAAAGATTGTATGGATTGAAGATGGACAAAGGTGCAAAAATGGCAGATCATATAAGTAAGTTTCACTCCTTACTAAATCAATTAGCTAGCATTAATGAAAAAGTAAAGGATAATGATGCAAAAGCAATACTTTGAATAGTATGCCTAAGAGTATGTCCAATATGGTGTTTACATTAAGCAAGGTAAAAATTAGTCTTAAGGGAGTAACATCTACTCTACTTGAGCAAAATGAATGCTCGGAACTAGAAGAAGTATTACATGTCCGAAAAAAAAGGGCCAAGTACAAATCAAAGCATGTTCCTCCAAAAGGAAAAATCAAATGTTACTATTGTAAAGAAGCGGGACATGTAATTTTGAATTGTAAGAAGAGGGCACAAGATCTACTAGAAGATAAACTAGATCAAAATGCTTACTTGGTTGAAGAAATAAAATGGGGAGAATATGCAAAAGATGAAGAACTATCTTGTCCTAGTGATGAAGAGTATTTATTTTAGATAAATTGAAAATGGACGTTGAAGGCATTGGAGGAAGGAGGCTAAATAGCGCCTCTTGTCAGCCACTAACAATGAGGTCGCCTTTTGTAATAGTGGTATTTATTTCATTTCATTTTGTGCAAAATAAACACTGTAAACATTCCCCTACTAAGTTTAAAAAGAGGAGAATGTAGATATCATTGATGATGTAAACAGTTGTATAGGAGAGCAGCTAGCTATAGAGATCCTCTAACTACTAGACTTCTTGGAAGTGTGGTTGCCCAATGATAAGTTCACTTGAAGTGAGAGCAAGATAAGCTCTTGTATGTAGGTGATCATGTGCAGCAAGATCTAGATAGCAATATGCAGACATAAAAGTATGCATAGGCATATGATTTTGTTTCTAGCTCATGTGATGTACTTTCTCTCCATGTTCGCACCAAGGGGAAGTGTTAGGAATTAGTCTTTACATGGGTGTTTGAGTTTACTTTATTACTATGTGTTATAAAGTTATGTAAGTTAATATTAAGTTGTTGAGAAACAACTTAGTATTATATTATAATGATTGTGTAATTGTGTGTGAGAATAATAATGTGAGTTGTTAATACAACTCACGTAGAGATTTAGGAGTGAAAATAAAAGGGAGAGAATATAGGTGGTTGAACAACCCACCTAGATTTAGTGTGAGAAGTTAGTGGAGTTGTTATAGGAGTTAGATAACTCATCTTATATATTTGTAATATCTTATTCAACGTGATTTGTGATAGAAGCATAATATTATATGTGTGCAAATTTTTGATTTAGCTTCTATAATTTAAGCCCAAATTTTCTTATACCAGTTAATGGAAGTCAACTAATTCATGGCTAATCCTAGACCAGATCATTGCGATGCAATTAAAAGGGTCTTTGAATATTTGCAAGGTACCTCCAAATACTTCATTTGTTATCATGGTGATTCTACAATGGAACCAACGCTTAGTGAATATTGGATTCAAATTGGGCAAGAGATGTTGACAATGTAAGTAATGGTAATTAATGCAAACTCAAATAAAAAATTTAACACAATAATATTTTTCTTCTATTCCACACCACCCTCGTCAATAAGATATTACAAATATATATATGATGAGTATTCTAATTCCTATAACAGCTCCACTAACCTCTCACACTAAATCTAGGTGAGTTGTTCAACTACCTGAATTCTCTCCCTCCTATTTTCACTCCTAAATCTCTATGTAAGTTGTGTTAACAACTCATATTATTAGTCTCTCACTGGTATTAAATTATTTCTCAACAACTTAATATTAACTTACATAACTCCATTTTATTACACATACTAGTTATGCTAATCTAAGCACCCAGGTGAATACTAATTCCTTAACACCCCCCCTTAGTGCAAACATGGGGAGAAAGTGCATCATATGAATTGGAAACAGAATTGTAAACCTATGCATACTTTTAGGTCTGCATAATGCTATCTAGATCTGTTGCACATGATCACCTACATACGAGAACTTATCCCACTTTCACTTCCAATGAATTTATCATTGGCTGACCACACTTCGAAGAAGTCTAGCAATCAAAGGATCTTTGTAGCCAACCACTCTACATTACAAATGCTTACAATATCAATGATATTTACATTCTCCTCTTTTCAAACTTAGCAAGGGAATGTTCAAAGTTTTATTTGCATACATTAATGAAATGAAATAAAATGCTACTAATACAAAATGCGTCCTCGTCATTAGTGGCTGATGAAAGGTGCTATTTAGCCTCCTTGCAATGCCTCCAACCTCCATTTTAAATTTATCTAAAATAGATACTCTTCATCACTAGGGAAATATAGTTTTTCATCTTTTGCATATTCTTTCCCAATTTGTTTCTTCAGCCAAATAAGCATTTTTTATCTAGTTTATCATCTAGTAGACCTTGTGCTCTCTTCTTACAATTCAAAATTACATGTCCTACTTCTTTACAATAGTAATATTTGATTTTTCCTTTTGGAGGAACATACTTTGATTTATACTTGCCTTTTCTTTGTACATATAATACTTTTTCTGGTTCTGAGCATTCATCTTGATCAAGTAGAGTAGAGATTACTCCTTCAAGACTAATTTTTACCTTGATTAATGTAAACACCATATTAGACATACTCTTAGGCATACTATTCAAAAGTATTGCTTTTGCATCATCATCCTTTACTTTTTCATTAATGTCAGCTAACTGATTTAGTACAGAGTGAAACTTACTTATATGATGCCATTTTAACACCTTTATCCATCTTCAATCCATACAATCTCTGCTTCAATGTTGTCTTGGCACTTTTTCTTCAAATCTGAAAAGCTTGTTTAGTGACTCTCAAATCTCTTTTGCAAATTTCATAAAATCCACATGGTGAAGGTATGCTTTTGACAAGATGAGGCCAATAATTCCGAATGCTTTTTGATTTTTGATATTCCACTTAGCCAATTCATTTGCATCAGTAAGTGAGACTGAGTTTGATTGGACAACATCCCAAAGATTTTTTTCTATCAGGTGTAACTGCATCTGTATTTGCCATGTATGAAAATCTCTTCCTTCAAATTTTTCGATGAAACTTAATTTATCCATGACAATCCCCTTAATCAAAAGAAAATCTAAGGTGTCAGCTCTGCTGATAATGCACCTTGATTGTAATACTTTTAATAGAAACATTATTCAAATACCATTATGTGGACAAGTGATTTTATAAAATCAATAAAAAAAACTACATTTTAACAAAGACACACTTATTACTACTTATGAGCTCAACTCTTATATTGACAAACTTACTAATAAATAAAATCAAACTTCACCATAAAACAAAATCCCTTTGTCATGGATTTAATGCATCTTACTACCTATCGAAGTTTGAATAGAGATACATACAAGTTTGAAAGTTCAATCCTTATTCCCAATTGATCAAATACACTTCCAGCAACTACTAAAATGTCTCTTTTCTTTTGTTAACAGTTTTCACATTTCAAAACAATTTTCTAAATGATTTCTAGGATTTCTTCTCTTATTATTCCACTCTACAACACAATTTAAATTTGTCAAATTTCCTTACGAAGTGAGAAAGATGTGCCAATTTTCGTGAGGCTGTTCCAAACATTTTTATTTCAAACGCCTTTGTTCTTCTTACTATTTCACCTTCAATGCTACAAGCTCTAGACTATGCCTTGGGAATGATCAAGCCTTCTCTTGCTCTGATACCATCTTGGCAATTTATGCAAACTCAAATAAAAAATTTAACACACAATGATATTTTTCTTCTATTCCACACCACTCTCAGTCAAAAGATATTACAAATATATATAGGATGAGTATTCTAATTCCTATTACAACTCCACTAACCTCTCACACTAAATCTAGGTGGGTTGTTCAACCACCTTAATTCTCTCCCACCTATTTCACTCTTAAATCTCTACATGAGTTGTTTTAACAACTCACTTATATTATTAGACTCACAATAATATTAAGTTATTTGTCAATAACTTACACAACTCCATTTTATTACACATACTAATTATGCTAATCTAAATACCCATGTGAACACTAATTCCTAACAGGAAGATCTATTAGTGGATACGTGTTCAATTTATTTTGTGGTGCTATTAGTTGGATGATAAGTGATAGATAGTAAGTCACTTTATCCACTATAGAAGCTAAG
This sequence comes from Sequoiadendron giganteum, assembly GCA_007115665.2. Taxonomy (NCBI): domain Eukaryota; kingdom Viridiplantae; phylum Streptophyta; class Pinopsida; order Cupressales; family Cupressaceae; genus Sequoiadendron; species Sequoiadendron giganteum. Next base: position 26,380,690 of record CM021101.1, on the reverse strand, counting down.
TACATGGCAACTACTCATGCTTGTAAGGGGGGCATTTAACTTAAAAGATTGTGTTTAGATGTGGGGCTGAGTCAAGGACTACCAAAATTATTTGTGATGGTCAAAGTGTCATATGAATATGGCAAAGAGCGCAAACCTTCATGTAAGGACAAAGCACATAAATGTCCAATAATAATTTGTTTGTGACATGGTAAAAGATGGGAAGGTGATGTTGGGGAAAGTTGACACTTTGCAAAATGTTGCAAACACACTGACGAAGTCAGTCAACATAGAGAAGTTCAAGTGGTGCAATAAGTCTATGGGCCTCTTCGCCCCTACCAAATAGTTTACATTGTTGGTACTCTTTGCTCTTGTAAGGTGTTTGACAAGTGGAAGAATGTTAAGAAAGGTGTCTCAACCTTGCATCCTAATGTTAAGAACAAAAAATGCAATTTTTGGGCTATAGAACACAAAAATGCAATTTTCAGGGCTCTAGAGATTGATTTTTTGACCCCATGAAAATGTCAAAATAGACCTTAACCGAAGCAAGATTGGTTACAACACGGATCCTTTCGAGAATTTCAATTTAAATAAAAGGGGCCTCAATCTTCCCACATCAAAAGTTATGGCCTCCAAAAATTGGGTCTCGAAAATGTAAGAGCATCTATAACACATAAGGGAGCTAAAGGGGGAGTTACCCTTGTTGACCAACTTATGAATTGGTGGCAGTTAACCAGTCAATCCACCCCTCAATCAGTGATGTTAGCTGATAAAAACTGAAGATTCAGTACTGCTTAACTGAAAGTCGCAAACACTCAGCTGCTACTCAACTAGGGAACACAAAAACCAACTAGACGACACAAAGACTCAATCACCTTATTCTCAAAAGGCAATATACGATTCTAACTGAAAATTGACAGTAACTAGAGACTTCTCTAACTGCTACTCCTATGCTGTCAAACCACTCTCACTCAGCAATAGATTAGAAAAAACTAAAAGGGGACATTACAAAATTTCTGTGCAAAACCAAAGCCTCATGGGAAGAAAGAGTTTCATAGAACTGTCCATGCAATTTTGAACATGCTTTGCAACTTTTGAACTGTTAAAACTAGTTCTTCTCTCATCAGGGACAAACTCCCTCAATAAACCATTTTTCTTCTAACAAAAATGATTTGAGCTTACACAAGCTTTGTAATAGTTTTTCAGTTTTCACCCCTTTGAGTTGAAACTTAAAACAATGAATCTTCTACATTTTGTTAAGGAAGATACATTGAGATGCTAACATGAACATGTTAATTACAATCAAGGATCTTGTAAGACAAAATTCAATCATGTATGCTCAATCTTTACAATTTGTTGGACTAATGATTCAGCTTTAGTACATATCAGAGCTACCTCAATAGCCAATTCGGGAGCATCCAAGTCCACAGGTGATCCAACATCAACCAAAAACATTTCAAGTTTTGCTTTCAGTTTTGGTTGTGTTTCAAATGGTTTTGGTGGTTTGTTTCAGGAGACAATTCTAGGTTTGAGTTTTGGTCAAGTCAAGGCTTCACCTTGTGGAGGAGCCAAAAGGGTATCTCCAGTTCAAATTTGGAGGAATTTGGATGAAAATTGGTAAGTTATGGCCGATCGGAACTTTAGCCCTAATCAGGAACTCATTGGAGCTTTGAGGTGTTCCAAAAACCCTAGGAATCTCCAACAGTTCTGAATCCTAGTGGAATCAATGACAAGTTTCAAGACTTAGTTTTTTTCTGCGAAGTGTTTATGACTTTGGGTGGTTCCTAGTGGAGCAGGAACCTCCAATAAATTGCCCGGCTCTTGGTTCCTGAAGGCGTCGGAGCCTCCAACCAAAAGAGCTAAGATGAACATTCATTTGCAGTAGTTCTTGAGGAGGTAGGAACCTCCAATAGGTATAAGGTGCCCAATGCTTGGTTCTTGATGACATCGAAACCTCCAACCAAAAAAGGACCAAGATGAACAATCATTTAAGATTTCTTAAGGAGGTAGGAACCTCTGATGAGGTGCTTGGTTCCAGGTTCCTAGTGGGCTTGGGATCCCCAACAAAGGCAAGTAAAGTTCCTACATAGGCCGGAACCTCCGTCAAGGGTGGTTAGTTCCTAGTTCCCACTAGAGTGAGAACCCCCAACAAGATAGAATAGAGAGGACATGTGGACCTGTAAGAAAACCAAACAAATTATCTAATGCAACAGTTAAACTTCCTGCTTGGGACAGTTGAACTGCCACAAGCGAGAAGTATATTAAGAGGGAAGGCGATGTTTTTGGGGTTCGCGAGAAGAGAAGGGTGAGTAGGTTGGCAGTGGATAGAAGAAAGAGTTCTTCTGGTCATGGTGGGGAAGGATCTTATAGATGGCCTAAGAATTGGTCTATGGATTGGCTTAGAGTTTCATTGGCCTAGGTGTGAGCCTAGGAGAAGCTTATGGAGAAGAAGCATTGTAACTAGAAGAAGACTGTAACGTCTTAAACTGTATATTGTATTCCTGAGTGCTGCACACATGAATAAAATATTTTGAATTTGTTGTGATTGTGGATATTTGAATTAATCTAAATGGAAGTGTGTGGTTTTGTGAACTGTGCGTTATGTAGGCTGTGTGACTGGGTGGTTTGATAAGACCCCCTGGTCTTGACTGCATCAATAGCATCTGATCCTATCCATTGTCATGGTTAGATATATGTGCAATCATGCCACAAATTATATGATCTCTTAAAATGCAGAAAGATTGGTAGGTTTAACATGTTTGTCTGTCAAGAGAATTTTATCACTTATTAACATTTATAAAATGTCACATGATTTGGTCTCCGCATATTATTTTAGCTATCAATGGCATTTAATTAGAATAGCAGCCATCATGCCACTCAAGATTTTGACAGTAACAAAGACTAGCCATAACACTTTATTGCCCTTAACAGTCATGATTTCTATTTTCCTTTTATGAAACTTAAAATGGTGATGTGCTTCTGAGAATTTTAAACTTGAACGTAGCAATCCAAGAAGCACATCAGCACAAGGATGCACACTGTAGTACTCTAAAACAACCAGTGACCTTAATTATGCTAATAGCACAAGTAGGTCAACCCCCAAAGCCCAATCAGGCAGTTCAAACCCCCAATGCCCAAATGGGCAGGTCAAATCTCCAATGCCCAATCATGCAGAGCAAACTCTCAATGCTCAATTGGCAGGGAAAACCCCCAATGCTTAAATAGACAGACCGAAACCTCAATATCCAATTAAGCAGGGCAAACCACATATGCCCAGCCTAGTACCCCAAAGCATCCTTCCCAGTATGCAGAGGTGAGATAGTTGGGAGTTTATGATTCACGGCACTACAGTTATTCCTCTTTCAATACTGCAGTCATAGGATTGTCTGCCAAGATAAACAGTGTGTATACCCTGTTGGACGTTTTCAGCAGTCGAGATCTCAAACTTGGACAAACGATAAGTGCAATCTGTTTGAGCCCTAAGATTAATCAAAAAATAGAATCAAGTGAACCAACCTGCCACTGTCTCTATGTACTGGAACGGTGAAATTTTGCATTTCATCAATAAGTATTAGACCAAGGTTGACAAGCAACGCATATAGCCAACCTTGCTTTTGTAATGGAATATGCCTGCAACCATCTTGCTTATACGATAGAATTTTCGAAAATGAGGATAAGAATAGACTGAATACTTTTGGGTCCCAGCCAAGCCAGCGCACTTCCTGGGTATATGACATTCCTGGTGGGAACCAGCCCATTTATTCACTTCACCTTAATTATTGTTGAAATTTGCAACCAATAATTTTAAGTTTTAAGCTTACCACAAATCTTGGGAGCAAACCTTCTATGCCAATCTACTTAACCGTAGGTTTTGACTTCATGAGCGAGCTCATCAATAAACAGGCCTTGCCAATCAACCTACTCCGTGGACACTTACCCATGAATGAATGAGCTCGTAGCAAAAAGAACCTTGCCAATCCACCTACACCATGGGTACTGAAAAGAAACCATCACCCATATGCTCCAAAGTTATCCTTATCAGTCACCCTACAATCTTGTTGTGGGAATATGCTTATACCCATCCCTAACTTCTCCAGAGATTACACTAACTTTCCCGTTCAAAACAATTGCAGAATGTCTCTATCGTTCTATGCGTAAGACAGGACAAATCATAGTACACTATACATGATTTATGCTCCCATTTGAAACAATGAAATGAGGATATAGAAGGTGAGAAAATGTTTACCTTTTCTGGTATGGAAGCCGGTAGATTTGCAGTTTTTGCCTTTGTAGTAGCCGATGGGGCCCTTCTTGGAAGTGAGAATTTGTAATGCTGAACTGCGCTTCTTTCGCATGCCTCTTGCTAACCCCGACAGTAAACCTGCCATCTCCCACGCTGCTTTGTAATCCGCCGCACCATCATAAGTTTTTTGATCACATTCCTATATATTCAAAAAATATTCCAAATGTTCAATGGGCACGCTTAAGGATTGAGATAAAATCGCAAGAAATTGCAATAGAAATGTTTTGTTTAGAGTCTAGCAACCTCTCCATAATTGTGCAATATATATTGTGGGTAAATAGAGTCGAATTTATAATCTAGAATATTTAAAACAAGGTTGTCTTGTTGCAAAGTTCTTGTCAAATGTTGGTAGGATGGTTTCTTTGATCTGTAGACAATTTGAGAGCAGCATTGGTCCAATCAAACTAAGGTTAGGCATTGAACCATTGACCAGTTTTTGAATTTATATCTATGTTATTGTTATATTTTCTTTCAATGCCCCAATTAGTGGCTATAAATTTGGAGGGGTGTTATAGCAAGTTATCGAATAAGAAGATATGCTAGACAAGGTTTTGACCTTGGCCCCTATGCTTACTCTTTTGTTGGAAATAGATTTGCATCTTGATCCATTATAAGGGTTGGTGAATCAATTGCCTCCAGAAAGTACTTGCATTTCAAATATGTGTGTGGTCCATAACAAGAAGAACAAAGAATTGATTGTCGTGACAACCATCACTTATAGCAAATGCAAAAGTGGATTATGACAAATGCATTCTCTATTGTAGCAAATATGATATTTATTAGAATTGAACGGGAAACTACACCTAGCCTCTTTTGCAAATTAGACACGTGCTCTCCTCTGACCATTTTGTACTTCATGCTAGAGTGCAATGTAACTAATAATATCTAATTCAAACTATTTTCAAGTTTTAGAATTGCTTGCAAAAATCTTTAAAATTGTATAGTATGTTACAATTTATTGTTCCCTATATATTTATCTTTTATGTTTTATATTAGCTAGTAGGTCCATTGAAGATGTCAAAGTGATTCCACTAGAAAAAGAACTATTGACTTACACTTTCATAATTTATATATTAAAATTATATAAATACATAGACAAAACACAAGTTAATCTAGATAAATATAACTAAACACATTATTTACATCCAAATAAATAAGTTATTAAAATACCTTAAATATATATTAAAGTAAAAAATTTGTTTCTATTATTTTAATTGAAAGATTAGTTTTGTTTCATTAGATTGATTTTAAAATTTGATATTTGATTCAAAAAACATTAATAATATAGAGAAATCTCATATTTCTAGTTTCAAATTTTATATTAATTATTACTATAATTATAATTAATAAAAAGTATGCATGCTGGAACATTAAAAGCGATGGCAATGTGTGAATCCAGTGAAGGAACGGTGATTTCAGGGGTGATAGTTCAGGGGTTGGAGACAATCGATGCAAAGAATGGACTTGCGGATTCAACTGGAGATCTTGGGCGTTTGTTACCAGGAGTTGATCATGTTTATTCCTAGAGGGGAGCGATGTTAGGGAATGCTAGGGTTATGGTCAAAAATATCAACATTATGGTAGCAAATGAAGCCCTTTTGTGGTTATTCCTGACAACGTTTTGCAATCTAAGGTTGAGTGTTTGAAGCGAACAAAGATAATAGCCAAATTTGTGAGGGTTTGGCCTTCATTGGAGCAAATTAAGAGATGATGCGAACATCACTAGAAGGTTTTGATCCCTACAATTTGTGCAGGGCCCCAATGCCCATAGAATCATAACACCATTTGAATTTATTTGTCCTCACTGGTTTTTTCAATGCATCTACAACATTCACCAAAGTGTCAACCTTCTCCAAGTTCACCTTTGCATCTTCTACCATATCACGAACAAAATGATACTAAACATCAATATGCTTTGTTATGGCATGGAAGGTACAGTTCTTTGCTAAACAAATGGAACTCTAACTGTTGCAATAAATAGTAATTTGTTTTGCATATAAACCAATATCAAAACATGATCTCTTAAGTCAAATGGCTTCCTTACAAGCATGAGTAGCTGCCATGTATTATGCTTCTATTGCGAACAAAACGACTACAACTTGTTGCTTACTCATCCAACTGATAGAACCACCAAATATCATAAACACATAACCACTCATGGATCCCCTATTGTCAATGTCACCTACCCAATCTAAATCCATATATCCATGAATACTCACAGAATGTCGAGGTCTAGTAGGATAACCATGAAAATATAGGGCATACTTGAAAGTACCCCACAAGTACCTGAACACTCTCTTAACTGCATCCTAATGTACCCATCCATGATTAACCATAAAGTGACTAAGGACCCCCACTGCTTGGGCAATGTCTAGCCTTGTATAGAACATAGCATACATTAAAATACCAACAACACTTGCATATGGTACTTTGGTCATGTCCTCCAACTCAATAGGATATTTTGGACAATCATTTAAAAAAACTTCATCCCCTGCATCATAGGAACAACGAACTATTTGCAATCTGCCATGCTAAATTTCTCCAACATTGAGTTCACATACTTGTTGTTGGCCTCTTACAATGATTTAACAACTAAGCTCTTACGGTTATGATTCAGAGATTGGACATCTAACCTGAATAGCTATCTCAATCATCATGAATGTGCATTTAACTTGTCAACCCAAGGACGTAAACTTGAAATGGGTCAGCACAGTATGTGCACTAGGAATCCAAAGTAGCCATATCTATCCTACAGCTAAGAAAGACACAATGTTGAAAGTAAATTGCTCGGAAGGAAATAACATAAGTGTTGAGCATCAACCAGTAACTACACTAAGCTAAAATGCATGATCAAAATGAAAATATGAACAAACAAATAGGAAACTACTCTGTCTTCTTTGGTTGTAGGAACGGTCACATAATGGAATTCTAGTGGATACAGGAACAGACAGTGTCATATTCTTAACTAATTATTGAACAAAAAATAACAATTAAACTAAAGGACAGAATACTCACCAAGTGGGCCCCCTTGGATGAGTATCCCTTAAAAAAAATGTAAACTCAAATGCATGAACTTATAACTTCATTTTATTCATTGGAAAACATGAGTACAATCAAGCAACATGACTATTATTGAAAAATTAGGAATGCGAGTACATCATCAGATTAAGCAACCTCCTGAGAAGGAGCATATGAGTCTTATCTATAGTAAAAGAAGCTACTAACTAATCACCTAGCAAGGCGGTCAACTCCCACAGATCCGGAGGATGCCACTTTAGGGAAAGCATAAAAAGTGGAGAGGCGGTTATGCATGCACGAAATCTAGTCAATAATGTTTGCCTTAATGCAAATTTAGCACAACAGTAACACCTATATTCACTCAACAGACAATTAAGACTATTTACAAGACGGTTAGAATTTTGATTTGAATGAGGAATCTCCCACCATCGAGAGTCTTCCCTCTTTGAATGATCACCTTGTTGACCATTATGGCGAATGACCAGCTGGAGGAATCTTCCTCAATTGTAGGCCTCTAATTATATATGCATGACAATATTAGTACGCATAATAACTGCATATCTGTAACTATCTTAAAGTGGCATTCATTAATCCACATGTAAAATTAACATAGATGGTTCATATAGCATGTCAATGTCATTTAAAGGTTATGAAAATAAGCTTATGCCCAATGTCTATGATTTTGAGGAAATATCATAAAAGGGTCAACATCCAAACATCAAAGTCTATGACAACTACAGCAAATGGATAATAAACTCTATCAAAATTGAACCATAAACTGGAATCATCACTCCCCCCAATCTAAGGTTTTGTTGGTCCTCCAGCAGAGGAAGAGTTGTTTTTTTGCTTGGTCAATGCCCTGAAATTTACAACTGCCATTTGTTCTACATCAATTCTTGTTGTGCATGAATTAGGGCCCCAATAAAACCCTTATTGTCAGTCCAACCTACTCCATCTTTGTCTCTCTGTAGCTATATCATATAGGTAATACCTAAAATTTGGCACAAGCCACAATAAGATAGGTGGCTAAAAAGTTAGTGGAAGCCAAAATTGTCCCTTTGTCCTTCCAATCTATATATATCTATCAGCTCTCTCAAGTGTTGCAGCATAGTTCTACATAGAATGAGGCTCAACTTGTTTCAATTCATCAGTTAGGTTGTTCCACCTTTGTGATAGGTATCCCATTACAGATTCCCCTGTGGTTCTTGCTACCTCCTCATATTCTTTATAAACTTCTTCTCTCTCAGACAGGATTTTATTGCCATAGTTTGGTCGATGAAGAATTCTATGCCAATCCCTGAAAATGTCTCCTATATTTCTAGATTCAACCCTGATGGACAGGGGAGTGTTGGATTCAATTTGCTTGTAAGTCCTGAACTATTTTCCCCAGCTAATTTCATTTTGTATCCAGGACATAAATGCCCTTAATTGGACATCTCCAACATACAATAGTGGATTCAATCATGGTCTTGGGTCACAACATAATTATGTAAATAGAATTCACACAATAAATTCCTCATTTCAAGAGGAGCAATCCAATAATCATTAAAAAATTCAAGAGGAGTCTCAATGGAAGGATTCAAACCTAAAACAATCCTTGCTAGCTTAAAATAAAGATGCTTCTCCTTCAAATACAAATCATAGACCCTTGGAGGAGTCCTGCACTCTAAGATCTGAGGTACTACGGCTGCCATATTATCCACATTTTCCTTTAAAGCAGCAATTTTTTTACTCTTATCTTCAATCTCTTCATCTCTCTTTTGAATTTCCCTCTTTAGCCTACATTTCTCCTCTTTTCATTCTTCTTCCCTCCTTTTTACTTCTTTCCATAAGTTCATGTCTACCATGTGCATTGAAAAATTAGAGGGCTTTGTATTCCTACCAAAAAAAATCCTGGCACTTTTGCTTGCTCTTTGTATAGCTCCAACTACAAGGATTTTGTTTGTTCAACCAATTATGGTTGTAGGGGTGATGATTGTTCTCCCAGTTCTGGTTGCAGTGTCTCTTGTTCTTGCTACAAGAACTCTTTCTTCTACTCCTGCTGCAGGAGCTCTTGATTTTCCTCATACTCTTGTCTTTCAACTTGTTTTGCGATGTCAACAAGATATGCCAGTGTTATGTTTGTTGCTTCCTCAAATATGTCCTTTTCCTCAACATTCACCTACCCCATTGGAGATTTTGTATCCTCCCATGATGTTTCTCTAGGCTTAGGGTTTCCCTCTAAAGATACACCAAAGGTTGGCCCAACTAGTCTTGATTTTCTAGGAGGGCTTTCATGTTTTTCTTTTGCTACAAGAAGACCAGTGTCAGCCTTCCATTTCTTAGATCTTGGCACTTCTTTTTTTTGTCATTTTCTTTTTAGCTTTTCCCTTCCTTATTTTTTCCTCCTTCTTTTGTGCCCTAGTTCTCATTAGGATGCCAAGAGGAACATCGTCATCAGAATCTGGAGAGGAACTTTTTTTGTCTAAATGTTTTGCCTCAGAAGAACTAATCTCTATGGTTTATTTGGCTGCAGGAGGATTTACACTAGGGCTTGTGCCAGAAGTTGAGGCTCCAAGAGTGGCTCCAACATTGCTCACTCTCCTACTAACCCTACGAGATTGAGGCAAAACCTTAGGTCACAAATGCTCTGGTCTAATTTGATCAATATTCAAGAATTATTCCCAAGTCATATCAAACACATCATGCAGAGACCTCAACTAATAATTTGATCAAATAATGGTGGGAAACAAAATTATCCCTACTTTTTTGGGTCTCGGTCGCCATGATTGAAAGAAGGTGGTATAACATGTTTGGCACATTCATTCTTCTCCCATGCCTCATGTGATTCAGGATTTTGAAGTGCACAGAATGTAGATTCAACTAATGAACTTTACAAGTAATGTACTTCACAACATAAACAACTACTTGCTTCCATAGCTTGGACAAAGAGGTTCTCTTCACACCTTGTTTTTCCACACTTAATGGAGGGTCACCAGGTTCTATAAATTCAACCCTAGTTGACTTGGCGTCTCTAGTAGCAAGGTAATGTTCACCGTCGGTAGGCAACCCTGTAACTTCTGCAATCCTCTCTTCAGTGGTTATGACCTCCAACCTTTTTACTGTGGCCTTTCCTTTAGATAATTTCTAGGAAAATTCCAATGCAACATCTTCATTAAAACCATTCAGTTTCACAAAATAATCTAACCATTCACAATTTCTAAACTCGGCCTAGCAAGGTGCATCTTGTAATAATACATCATGAACCATGGGTTCATTTTGAATTAACCCACCTCCCATTGTTTAGTTGTCTGTAATCAAAAAATCGCTCTGCAAAGTTTTCCTTCCTGCAATCTTTGTCTATAAGCTAAACTTCTCTTTCCTACAACGCTAGTGTCATCTGAATTTTACGTTGATGTCGTTTCACACATGTGAGCCATCATCTCGAATTCAAATTGGCTCAATAGTTTAAACTTTGCTGACATGAACCAATATGGATAGACATGTGAACATGGTATTCACACTTTTCCCCTCCAACCTAAATTTGCACATGTGTCCTCACATGCAAGGTGGTAATGACAATTTGACAGGGGCAAAGAATAATTACATGTTGTGGAGAATGTCCATATTAATGTACAACAATTAAATAAATGTACTAAAAGAAAATTAAGATATAACAAATTGATGTGCATGTACCTGAATTCATGGAAGATTTGTTGCAAAGATTATGGAGAAAGTACCATTGCCTTTTAAGAAATCAGTTAAGTAATTAATGAAAGTAGAGTGGAATGAGGTGAAATGGAATGAATTGAAATGATGGCAGTCTAATGGAAGAGAAAGAAAGGTAGAGATAGATGGGAGGATGGGTGAAGAAGTGGACCCCCACAAAAGTGAATGTCTTTATTATGACAAGTTACATGCCTTATTTAGCCTGAAGGAGGGACACTAGGTCCTCTTCCTTCGGCTGCAGGAAGTTCGAGTGTTGCATGTTGAGTGAATTGTTGTAGGAATTCCTCCTTGGAAGTTGGCTTGTGATACAACCTGAGGCGATGACCGTTGACAACCAGCTTAAATCTGATAGGGTCAATGGTAGCGAGCTTAACAACTCCATTAGAAAAGACTTCAACAACCTCATATGGTCCTAGCCACCTTGTCTACAATTTTCTTGCATTGTCTTGATACCTTGAGTCATAGAGCAGTGCTTAGTCACCTGGCTAGAATTTCTTATCCTTTATGAATTTGTCATGTCATTTTATTCTCTGATTCTACACTACCTCTGTGAGATGCAAGGTTGCCTTCCTCATCTCATCCAAAGAATTTAGTTGCATGATTCTATCCCTTTATGCCTCAAAGATATCCATCTCCAAGTCTACTGCAGTCCTGAGAGTCTTATGCTCAAATTCAATAGGCATCATAGTTGTCTTTCCATAAAACAACTCAAACGAAATGAATCTTGTAGTTGTTTTCCAGGTAGTTTTGTAAGCCCAAACAGCTTCTGGTAGCCTGCTTGCCCAATCTTTTCTATGGATAGCCACTATTTTGGTCATAATGGCTTCAATTTCTCTATTGGTCACCTCAACTTGGCCATTGGCCTGAGGGTGATAAGGAGTAGACTTCATGTGCCTAATGTCGTACTCATTGACCAGTGTTGTAATAAGGGTTGAAGTGAATTGAGCCCCTTGATCAATCACTATCTTTCCTGAAACCCCATACCATGTGAAAATTTCCTCATAAATAAATTATGCAACCTTATTATCTCTTGCATGCTTCATAGCCTTAACTTCTACCCACTTGGTTACATAATCAATGCTTACCAAGATATAGGATTTACCCTTTGATGGAGGATCAATGGGTACTACAAAACTCAATCCCCACTTATCAAATGGAATGATTGCTACCTATGGGTAAAGTGGCATCTCATCAGATTTGGTTGGCCGACCCATCCTCTGGCATCTGTCACACTTCCTTGTATATCTCCTTGCATTCTTGTGAAGTGTGGGCTAGTAATATCTTGTGTTCAAAATCTTCATTGCCATCCTCTTGGCTGCAAAATACACTCCACATGGTTCATTGTGACATGCATGCAAAATATCATATGTCTCATCTTCCCTCACACATATCCTCATGACATGGTCTGGTCCAGTGTAGAACAAACATCCAGCAATCCATGAGAAAGGAAAATATTTTTCAATGAGCACCCTCCTCTCTTTTGGAGAGAAATGAGGAGGAACTCTCCTTGTGACCAGATAATTAGTTATGTCAGCATACCAGGGTGTTTGCACACTGATGGAAAGTAAATGCTCCTCAAGGAAAGAGTCATCTATGACTTGATTGTCATCTGATGTAGTTAGCCTCGAAAGAAATTCTGCAACAACATTGGCCTTCCCTAGTTTATCCACAATGGTTATGTCAAACTCCCGCATCAACAATAACCATCTTGGTAGCCTACCTAAGATCAAGGGTTTATTCATGAGGTATCTAATGGTTGCGTGATCGATGTGCACAAAGATCTAATAGCTTGTTATGTAGTGCCTGAAGTTGTTTAGGGCATAGATCACTACCAACATTTCTTTTTGTCACTGTATAGTTGAATTCAGCTCTCTACAGATTTTTGCTGACAAAATAAATAGCATTTTCAATAGCTCCTTATTTCTATCTCAAGACTGCTCCTATAGCATAGTCTGATGCATCTATATGGATGTGAAAAGGAAGCTCCCAATTAGGACCCTTGAGTACAAGAGTATGAGTTAAAACTGCTTTCAAGTTAGAAAATGTCTTGTCACAGTCTTCTATCCATTGGAATTCAACATCTTTAGTTAGGATATTATACAATGGTGTTTCCATTTTTTAGAAGTCTTTGATGAACCTCCTATAATAACTTGCATGTCCTAAGAAACTCCTAACATCTTTTTGTTTTGAAGGGATAGGCAGATTGGTGATCACCTCAATCTTTGCAGGATCTACTTGAATTCCTTTGTGAAAGATGTAGTGGCCAAGAACTACACCTTCCTGCATCATCATGAAGCACTTTTCGCTATTTAAAGATAGATTGTGGTCTTCACATATCTATAGGGCTCTCTTGATATTTTCCAATGCTTCATTGAAATCAGCACCATAAGTAGTGAAGTCATTCATATAGATTTCCATGCAATCAAGAGAGATGTCTGAAAATATGTTAATGACTGCCCTCTGAAAAGTTGCAGGTGCATTGCATAAGCCAAATGGAAGCACTGAGTAGGAATAGGTCCCCCTTGGATAGGTAAAGGTGGTATTCTCCTAGTCCTCTGGTGCAATTTGGATCTGGTTATAGCCGTTGAATCCATCTAGGAAATAAAAGTATTGCTTTCCTGCAAGTGAGTTCAAAACTTGATCTATGAAAGATAAGGGAAAATGGTCCTTTTTGGTGGCAGCATTAAGTTCCCCGTTATCAACACAAAATTGCCACTTCCCTCCTTTTTTGGGCACAATCACCAATGGGGACACCCACTAACTATCTAAAATGGGATAGATAAATCCCGCATCTAGCAATTTTTTTAGTTCCCCTTTTACAATTTCTTTCAATGCAGGGTTAATTCTTCTTTGTGGTTGCCTCACTGGTGTACAATCATCTCTTATGTATATCCTATGAGTGAAAATATTAGGTTCCAATCCTTTCATATCATGATAGTCCCACGCAAATACACATTGGTGGGCCCTCAGTAAGTTTTCCAATGACAACTGTTGTTCTTCACTTAGTTTGTTGTTAATATTTAGATATTTTCCTTCTGACACCTGCACTTGTGTAGTTAACTCTACAATGGTTGCTTCACTAATGCTTGGTACCTTGAGTTCATGTGGCAACAATATACGAGACATACCTGTTGTTGCAGGAAGTTCGACTGCAGGAAGAGCGTGCAGGAGTGTCTTCACTGGATCAGCAGAATCATATGCATGAGATGATGATGCTTCCTCTACCTCACAATGGCTCTAAATTATGTTAGACAATACTTCATCTCCATCTTGAAGATGAATGAAATAAATTCTTCCTAACATCATAAGTTGTGCCACATAATTAACTTCCTCAACCTCTTCACCAACATGTGGCCATACGGGATCATTCAAATCATGGGGTGGTTTAGTAGGAGGGTAGAGAACAAACTTTTTGGTGCTTTTTCCATAAAAAATGGTCATGTATCCTATCCGGCATCCAATATAGGCATCTATTGTTGCTAACCACGGCCTTCCAAGAATAATGGGGTACCCGCCTAGTGTGGCTTTAGAAGAAAGAATCATAAAATCTGTTGGGTACTCCCAAGAGTCTAGAGTTACCACCAGATCTTCTATTATACCATCAGGCTTAACAATAGAACTATTAGCAAGCTACGAGATAGTAGGATAGGTATCATGCTTGCAAAATTTAGTTGTTGTAGGATGTCCTTAGTCATTACATTTATTGTTTCTCTCAAATCAATCAAAGCATTCTTTATCTGGATTCCATTTATAACAACTCCTACAACAAGACTCCTTAGGTCACTATATTTGGGAACAGTCACTTTCCCAAGCATGATGTTAGCCAATTATCTCACCACATGAACCATAGTGGGGTCTTTCTTATTCTTGCCTGGCTTCTTAAGGCATGCTTCCTTGATTGCTTTGCCATATATGGGAACATCTTTTATGGCCTAAAATAGAGGTATTTGGACACATATATGCTTCAACTGATCTAAAATATCAAACATTGTGTCCTCCTTCTCTTCCTTTTGTTTCACAATTTCCACCTCTAGGGAAATGTTGGTTCTAGTTCAGTCTGCTTGACTGGGTCTGGTTCAGGATTTTTAGGTGCACTTGGTTGAATGGGGACATTCAGAGGCTCCTCTTCTTCTATAGGAAGCTCAGTGATAATGGGTGTGGAAGGAGTTGGCAAAGTAGTTCTTGAACGCAAGCGAATGTCACTTACACTCACAACATATGTAGAGAATTGATTTGGATCAGCAAAGTATACCAACAGTTGTCGTGGTTTATTATTTGGGTTAGGTGTGGATTGAGTTGGTAGTTGAGTAGGTTTAGGTGCATTTGAACTTGAACTAGCAGGAGGATCCATTATAGCATGTTGTTGGGGCTGAGAAGGTGGTTGCATGTAATTGGTTGTTTGGTTTGGCCATTGTTGTCCTCCCCTCCATTGAGATGTTTGCTGCCAGTTTCCTAGAGGTGGCTACCAATTTCCTTGAAATTGCTGCCAATTTTCCTGAGGTTTCTACCACTGGGGTGGAGAGTTTTGGTGATTGGGCCAGGAATTTGGAGGGTTATTCGAAGGTTGTGGTAGATATCCTCCATAATTGGATGGATATGGGGGTTTTCATTGGTTATCAGATGAATAAGAATTGAAATATTTCCCAACAAAAGATAGTGGATCTGGTGGCATAGCTTGTCTTGGAACCCATGGCCTCCTTTGTGCAACATAGTAGACTTGATCATCTTCACCCTGGATTGGATTGAACTCGGGTGCCATCTTCTTATTGTCACTATTAGCTATCATCTTGCATCTACAGTCCTTCTTCTTTTGTCTACAATGAGGGCAATATTCATTGCCTTTGTCTCCTCTTGTTTCTTCTTGGCCTGAAGTGTATCCAGCTGAATAGCCAGATTGTTTATGATGTCTTGCTTGAAGTCTGTTGGTAAGCGAGGAATCTTCATCCTTGAAACTCCACTGGTATATGACTTACCCATGGAGGACTGGTAAGCTCTCCCTTTCTTTGAAGTTGCCCTAGAATAGTTTTGGCATATCTTCTTGATGTCCTCCCAAGGAACTTGGGTGATATCTCCTCCTCTCATCAAGTCCAAGGCATATGTGCAGCTGTCATTAATTCCTCTTAAGAAAAGAAGCTTTTGTGATTCTTCATTGAGTGTATGGTGTGGATATTTTTGTAGGCAAAACAGAAACCTTGAAATGTAATCTTCCAAGCTCTCATCTTCCTTTTCTTGCATCCTAAAAATGCCATCTCCTCTCATGTCACTACCCCTGTAATACTCGTATTTCTCAAGGAACTTTGTCTTCATTTCCTCCTAAGTCTCCACAATATTTCTACCTAGGCTCATGAACCATCTTAATGCAGCTTCTTTCAAGGTGGCAGGGAATAGCTTAAGCCTATGGACATCAGTGGTATAGTCATAACTCCTGCAAAGTATATCAAACTCGAACAAGAATGTATCAGGACCTTCTGTGACAAGTCCATAGAACTTAGGAAGGATTGAAGTAGGGATATTTTTAAGGTTGTCTACTTCATTCTAATGAGCAACGGGGAAAGGAAAAGTTGGTTGGTTAGGTCTATTTTTATTTGCATCACCCATGCCTGCCTGATGAAGTTCCAAAGCAAAGGGGTTCTCAATTAGATTTTGATCTTTAGAGGAAACTTCAGAATTGGTCAGATCTAGAAATGCATCAGCAAACAGGTGTGGCTCTTCTTCTCCTTCGTCTCTTGGCAGGTTCTTATACTCAAATATATGGAATAGATCGGGATTGTTAGGAAGGAATCTCCCACAAGCATCTCTCCTCCTTCCTCTATACATACGGTATCAACTCACTATTAGCTAGCTTACACAAATAATTGGCAAAAGAATAGGGAGTCATTACTTTCCTAAATGAGGGGTATACTAAGAATGAATTACAAAAATACTATAGCAAGAAAAACTATCAATGACTCCAAAGAACTCCCTAGTTTGACACTATCCTCGACAACGATGCCAAAAATGTTGGCCTCCTACAATGATTTAATAGCTAAGCTCTTACGGCTGTGATTTAGAGATTGGACATCTAACTCGAATAGCCATCTCAATCATCATGAAGGTGCATTTAACTTGTCAACCCAGGGACATAAAATTGAAATGCGTCAACACAATATGTGCACTAGCAATCCAAAGTAGTCATATTCATCCTATAGGTAACAAACATTCAATGCTAAAAGTAAATTACTTTGAAGGAAATAACATAAATGTTGAGAATCAACCAATAACTACACTAAGTTGAAATGCATGACAAAAATGAAAATTTGAGCGAACAAACAGGAAACTACTCTGTTTGCTTTGGCTGCAAGAATAGCCACATAATGGAATTCTAATGGCTACAGGAACAAATAGTGCCAGATTCTTAACTAATTACTGAACAGAAAATAACAACTAAACTAAAGGATGGAATACTCACCAAGTGGGCCCCCTTGGATGAGTATCCCTTAAAACAAATGTAAACTCAGATGCACGAACTTATAACTTCATTTTATTCATTGGAAAACATGAGTACAATCGAGCAACATGATTGTATTACTAAAAAACTAGGAATGCGAGTGCATCATCAGATTAAGCAACCTCCTAAGAAGGAGCATTTGAGTCTTATTTATAGGAAAAGAAGCTACTAACTAATCACTTAGCAAGGCGGTCAACTCCCACAGATCTGGAGGACTCCACTTTAGGGAAAGCATAAAAAGTGGAGGTAGTTACGCATGCGTGGAATCTGTTCAAACATGTTTGCCTTAACACAAATTTAGCACAACAATAACACCTATATTCGCTCAATAGACAATTAAGACCATTTACAAGGCGGTTACAATTTTGATTTGAATGAGGAATCTCCCACCGTTGAGAGTCTTCCCTCTTTGAATGATCACCTTGTTGACCATTATGGCGAATGACCAGCTGGAAGAATCTTCCTCAATTGAAAGCCTCTAATTATATCTTCATGACAATATTAGTACACACAACAACTGCATATTTGTAACTATCTTAAAGTGACGTTCATTAATCCACATGTAAAATTAACATAGATGGTTCATATAACATGTCAATGTCATTTAAAGGTTATGAAAAAAAGCTTATGCCCAATGTCTATGGTTTTGAGGAAATATCATAAAAGGGTCAACATCCAAGTATCAAAGTCTATGACAACTGCAACAAATGGATAATAAACTCTATCAAAATTGAACCATAAACTAGACTCATCACTTGCTTTGGCTTAACCAAAGCTTTATGTTAGCTTTGTATCTAATGATATCCATCCCTAGAATATACCTAGTTGCACCTAGATCTTTCATCTCAAACTGTGCCAACAATTCAGACTTCAAATATGAAATCATACTTTTACAATTCCCAAAAAATAGCATATCATCTACGTATAAAACACTAATGAGAATGCAACTATTTTTCATATTTATAATACACCCAATGGTCAAATTTATATTTCAAAAATCCTAATGACAACATATAGGTATCAAACTTCTAGTACCACATTCTAGAAGACTGTTTCAAACCATACAAAGACTTCTTTAGTTTGTAAACCATATTTTATTTACCTTTGACAACTAAATGCTTCGGTTGTGACATGTAAATCTCTTCCTTCGAGTCACCATGAAGGAACATTGTCTTCACATCCATTTGTTCCACTTCCAAATCATAGGCTACTACAAGTGATAACAAGAATCGAATATATGTCAATGTCATAACAGGAGAGAATATCTCACCATATTCAATTCCCTCTACCCGAGAATACCCCTTAACGACCAATCATGCCTTATGCTTCTTAACATGCCATAAGGACCACACTTCTTCTTGAACACCCATTTACACCCAACAAGTTTACGTCTATCAAGAAAGGGTACCAAATCCCAAGTCTTTTTTTCTTCAATGCAACCATCTCTTCGTCCATGCCTTTCATCTAGGAATATGCATCACTCATACCCATAACCTCTCTTTAACGGCCTTAGGCTCATCAGTGTTAGCAATCAAAGAAAAAATGTGACTAATTTCTAATAAGGAATAACCAAACTTTTTTTGTTGCCGCCTAACACACGTAGACCTCCTCAATTCCTAAGGTTGAGGTTCTTCTTCAGAAATTTTAGAGTTGCTTGAGCTCTCCTCATCATTAGGTCCAACAAGAGTGTGTAGTTCACCTTTCATCGAAGTAGGTGGAACTTGAACTATTTCCTCTTTCTCTGGTTATAGCTCAATATTGTAAGGTTTCATCTCTCTAAAAATTACACTTTTGCTATAGAGAACCTTATGGGCCTTTGGATCCCAAAGCTTGTACCCCTTCACACTAATACCATAGCCAATGAAGATATACTTAATTGCCTTATTCTCCAACTTATAACTCCTCTCAATTGGAACATGAGTGTAATCTTCACAACCAAATACTCTGAGATGTCTTAATGAAGGATTTTTACTAAACCATGCATCCATGGGTGTCTTTTCAACAAGCATCAATGTAGGAGATTTGTTGATTAGATAACATGCAGTGGCTACCACTTCTGCCTAAAATTCTACTCAAGGCCAACACCACTCAACATACTCCTAGCCCTCTCCATCAACATCTTGTTCATCCTCTTTGCAATTCCATTTTGTTGTAGGGTGTATGGAGTTGTCTTATGTCTCTCAATCTTGTGCTCTTTACAAAACTTGTCAAACTCTATCAAAAAAAACTCACCACCATTGTCAAACCTCAAACACTTAATATTTATATTAGTTTGATTTTCAACCAAGGCTTTAAACTCATTAAACTGACTAAAGACTTCAGCTTTACTTTTGAGAAAATAAATGGATGTCCTACTATAATCGTCTATGAAAGAAATAAAATATACAAATTTTGATAATGAAGGAACATTCACAAGACCAAACACATATGCATGACCACAATCCAATACCTCAAAAGACTTATGAGAACTAGAGTAAAAATAAACAAGGTGTTGTTTTCCATAAACACAATGTTCGTAAAAGTCAAACTCGATATTACAATCATCAAGGCCTTCAATAATGCTCTTATTTTTTAAGGCTCTAAGACCCTTCTCATCGATGTGACCAAGTTGTTGGTGTCATAGCATTGTCTTCTCTATAGGAAGTTTCATCTCCAATCAATGAGCACCCTTAGGTACCCAAAATGCACAACCATCAGATGTAGTTGCAACAAATTTCTTCTTTGCATGATCTCACAGTGAAGATGAAGAATCCAAAGGTCTCTTCTTCGGTGTATCAAAAGAACTATTGTGGTGAACCATGCATGCATCCGGCTTGTACAAAGTTCCAATATAAACACCCTTAACTAGAACCATAGCTCCTCTCGTCATCTTATATCCTCCACCATAGAAAATAACTTGCACTCCCACATCATTCAATTTACTCACACAAATTAGGTTTCGTGCCAAACCTGGGATATGTAAGACACCATCAATCCCCTTCACTCTTCCATTAGGACATTTGATTTTGACTCTTCCATGACCAACAATATTTAGGTGAGATTCGTCACTCAAATACACCTTCCCACCATTGTATTCTTCATACTTTGAAAACCAAGCTCTTTTAGAGGTCATGTGGAAAGAGGCACCTAAATCTATCAACCACACATCTTTCGATGCATGGGTTGCCAAGGCTACGATAAATGAATCTGTGTCATCCTGAGAGGATTTATCAAAGTCAAAATCAAAGAAATTCTTCTTCCCTTTCTTCTTCTTCTCTTCTTTACACTCTTTTTTTATATGACCAGTCGTGCTGCAATATTAACACTTCACCTTGGACTTTCTAGGAGACTTAGATCTCCTCAGATATTTTGATTAATTTCTTGTCTTTCTTCTTTCCTTTCTCCTTCGATCTACCATGAACAACAAGGGCCTCCTTATCCATCTTAGAAGACTTTTTCTGCATCTCTTCAGATAACATAAAAGACACCACCTCATCCATCTTGAAACTGGTGGTTGTGCTTCCAATGGCCATTACTAGGTGGTCTCATGAGTCTGACAACGAACACAACAAGAGCATGCAACGATCTTGTTCATCAATATTATCTCCAACGAAACCCAGTTGAGCTATTAGCATGTTGAACGCTTTCAAATTATCTACTACAGATCCTCCATCTTCCATCTTCGAATAGTATAGTTTCTTTCTCAAGAACAACTTGTTTACTAAGTATTTAGCTTGATAAACGTCTCCAAGTTTCTTCCAAAGGCCTTTTGCAGTTTTCTCTTCATGGACGTTTATGAGGAAAAAATTAGCCAAATAGAGTCTAATCAAACCCTTGGTTTACCTATTCATAAGATCCCACTCTTCGTGGGGTTTTGTAGCTGGTTTGGTTCTAGATATTACAGCCCACAAATCTTTGTCTATGCATATCCTCCATTTTTATTTTCCATTGTTCAAAGTTTCCACCATTAAACTTCTCCATCTCGATTCTTTTGGATGTGCTTGCCATATTTTTCCTGCAACAAGGTCACAAAACACTCTTATGCAAAACTCCCACTGAAACAAAGATAAGCTCAAAAAACCCTTCAAACCCAACAACAAAATCAAAGTTGGCGAGGCTTTGATACCAACTGAAAGGAAGTCGAGTAAGCGAAATCAACTTCCTACACTAATATAAGTAGGGGAGAGTTACAAAAAAAATTAACACCTTTTATAGTTACTGATTCAGTAGATGCACATTCAAAAACTTAAACAACATAAAGAACAATGCAAACCATAACACAATGTTTACATGGGAAAACCCTTTCCGGAAAAAAAACCCACACTCCAAATCATGTAGCTCAAATGTATTGTCAGTAATAATAGAAGAATTATAATACAATATCAGAGCAATGCTCAAGGCTCTTCATGCTACGACAAGAATCTGGTAGAATTTTGGTAGCATAACGACATGTAAACTTTTTTAAACTTGTCACCATAAAAATGCACTAAGTTTGCAAGTATTTATAACCTCTCAACATGAAACAAGGCACCCAAAACTTGTCATAACCAATTCCCATGCCCAAGGTATGAACATGAGTTCATTATGACATGTCGTTATAGTCAAGACTTATTTATTAGGCAATCTTCCAAAATCAGCATCGACCTCCACCAAAGTAGCCACTACTTGGAATGCAAGGCACCACTACACATGCAACTGCCACATGCAAACATAGGTGCCCCCGTAAATGTAGCCTGACTATCATAGTGTGAATTGTAAACCATCATACATGACTCTTATAGTTGTCATATCACATCATAGAAATTTGTATAATTAATTCTTATGGTTGTCATATATTATCATAACAAGTGTCATAATTTGTCATAGTGCTTGACACAACAAATATGAAAAATTCCACCAATCTAGCCTAGAATATAATCTTTCCAAAGTGGACGTCTACCTCCACTATTTTAGCTTACAACAATTATATGTCACATGTCATGTAGGATGCCATATCACTAGTAGGTCCCACAAAGTGACAACAACTTAGGTAGGAAAATAAACATTACAATATGAAAAAATACATCAAATTAATAATAAATAAATGCTAGGACTCAAAGGTTGAGACACCCTAATCCCAACATAATTGATTTTGGGAATGACAATGCTAGGGGATTTTGGGTAACCTCAATATGCTCATGTTTGCCAAGGGTGTGGCACAACTCCTCAAATTCATGTTTTTTATTGTGATTCCTTGGTAGTAGGCCTTGGATAACATTTTTCGTAGCTAGGTTGAAATATGTGGTTTGATTAGTTTTATTAGAACTAATGGAATGACTGGGTTTTAGCCTAGGCTTGGAAGGTTTGGGAGATGGAGAACTTTGGCAAGGGGATAGGGTCGTCAATTGCTTGTTTGAGGTGTGGAGTTCATCAAACCAATCTTGGTTTTGGTATTAGTTCCCGAATGAAGGACTCTTTTTGCGGTAGAATGGATTCTTCTTGGTGATTGTTCACACATGGGTTGTTTGGATTGGGATCTTCATAGGTGGATGAGTTAGGGTAGGTCCCCATGCAACTCCTTAGCTTATTCTAGCTAACAACCATGCTCAACTTATTTAGGAATTATTTTTGGATTTGGTGGTCCAATGATTTATTTTTGTTTGCTTATTTTGAATCAATCATCTTAATTTTGTATTAATGGTATTAATAATAATTTATGCAGTTGATATTTAGAAAAAAAGTTGGAGGCAAATGTTAAAAAAGAGGGAAAGAAATTTGTGGAGTAAATGGCATTTTTGGCAATATGTAGTTGTTGCTTATTTCCAGCCCCTCCTTTTTTCCACAACTTATTTTAAATTCTTAAATTGTAGTTGCTCTGTTAAAATAGGGAAAGATTTGAAATTATCCTTTTCCCATAGTTAAAAATTTACATGGGAACACTCCAATTGCTTAAATTTAAGCAAAAAACATACTTAAGAAGCCACATGGGAACATGGGGTTAAAGTGTATGGGTGTTGACGGATTAGGACTAGGATTAATATAGATTGATGGAATGTCTAATGGATGATGGACTATAGGGATTGATGGACAGTTGGAGGGATTAAGATTAAAAGGGGGTGAGGAAAGTTTTTATGGATTAAGATTTAGAGGAATAGATGGATTATGATTAATTTTATTCGATAGTGGCTTATGGTTTGTGGGGATTAATGGATGGTTGGATGGATCATGAATTAGGAGGGTTGAGGGATTGGCATTAATATGGATGGTGGAGGATTTTTTGGTTAAGGTTTTGTAGGAATTGGTGGATGGTTAGATGAATTATAATGTAAGGCAATTGATTGGGGTTTGATAGTTTGGTATCTTTGTGGATTGATGGATTGCTAACAGTTTGGGATCTTTATGGATTGATGGGTGGTTTAATGGTTTGGGATATTTCTGGATTGATGGTGGACTTAATGGTAGAGAGATTATAGGTTTATATGGATGGTTTGATGGAATAGGATTTGTAGGGATGGAGGGATATTTAGATGAAGCAAGATCAATTTATTGATGGTTAATTTATGGTTTAATGGTTTAGGGTTTAGAAGGTTGGATGGGTTAGGATTAATATGGATGGATAGGGGATATTTTGATGGATGGATCAAAGGTCAAGGATTTGATGGATGAGGATCAGCCATGTAGGGATTTTGATTTGGAAGGTTTCCCCTACGTGAGTGTTCAAGGTCATAATTTGGGGGAAGCTTGGCTTATATACTTATAAGGTATCTAACCATGGTCTCTTTGTTTTGCAATAGGATACGATCTAATGGGATGTTTCCCTTGCTATAGAGAGGATCAATAGTTATTCACTTAGGGTTTGAGGGATAGTTGTTGGGATATGGTGTTGTACACCATTGCATAAATTGATTTATTATAATGTTGTACTTAAATAATTATTTAGCTATGATGCACCTAGGTGGTGTGGTTAATCACACTAGGTAATTATTTGGGGACCACTTTATGTTGTATTTTAACACTGTATTATAATTTAATGTGTGGGAGACATGGGATAATAATTTAATATTGGGAAAATATTTAAAAAGTGAAAATTTAGTACCTAATATTAAATAAGCGATTAGTGGTTTTATGTTCACATGGTTTTATCTTACCACTTGGTTGTATTTGTGTGAGCTTGAATCTATAAAAGCAAGAACATGTTTAGTGGTTAAGGTTGGTTGGGTGAGTGGATTGTCATTATTGAGTCTTTATGGGGAGTGCATATGTGAAGCATGGCATGGGATGTGTGGATTCATTCTTGGACACATGAGGATGCATGGAGAGGCTTGATGCTTCAGAGGTATTCATTGTAACTCTTGTATGCTTTATTTTTGAATAAAAGATGGAGTATGGATACTTTTGGAGGCTGGGTTTTTTCCTTTTGAGGGTTTTCCTAGGGTATATCTTATGTTATCTTGTGGCTTCTATTTGATCTATGCATTATGGTTACTTGCATGCATGCTTATCTCTCATGGGGTTATGTAGGAAATGGACTAAGATTTTGGGTTACAATGCATTATTTCCTAACAAGTGGTATCAAAGCTTTTATGGTTGATGGATTGTTTTTATAACCCTTATTTTCAGGGATTTGTTCAAATTTGAATACATGGAAATCCATGATAGGTTTGAGGCATTGCAAGATATGGAAAACATGTTGCAGGTGTTTGTTTTCAGATTTGGGCTTTTGGGTTGTCAAGATTTGTTGGGTTTATTGCAATTCTAAAGTATTCAAAATATGGATCAAAAGGGTTTCTTGGATTGAACTTTCATATGAGGGTTTTTTAGAGGAAATTTCATGGATGACCTTTTAAGACAAAATGAACCTCACCATTGGATCCAAGAGGCACGAGACATGAAAAATGAAATAAAATTCGACATGTTTGGAAAAGTTGAAAAAAAGGGCAAAAACAATTTAGCCTCAGCCCGACCGTACGGCTATCCAGGACATCTGCAAAATAAAATATTCAAACTATAAAATAAAAAATTAATATCTGCCATTTAAAGATCTTTAAAACTTGTGAAATGAATTTTAAAAGTTAAAAACTATATGAAATCAAAAAAAAAAAAAAGATTGGGGGGACGGGGGTTTGCAGACCCCACAATGACCCCCCTTGTATGCCTATCATGACAATCAGCAACAATACTGTCAACGGAAGGCCTATCAACTGTCATCAACAATACTACCAGAGTTAGGTCCCATGGGGACCGTGCCCCAAATTTTTCAAGGGTAAAACATTAAAACCACCCAGTTTTAAAATGCGTTAAAATGTTTTTAAAATGCCTTTTGAATCTACAACAATGCTTTCTAAAGGGGAAAATTTAATCAAATTTAATTATGGTTTCAATTCTGCTACCTGCCACCAAAGCAGTACCACTCGAGCACCACCGTCCGACCACCACCACTAGTGGCTCCACTCGAGCGCCACCGAGAAGCCACCCATAGGCCAAATTGAAAATTTTATAGCAGTTTTTTTCAAACAGGCATAACTTTCACCCAAGGAGTCAGATTTTCGACTTCTTCTACTCATCGGAAAGGTGGTTCCAAGAACTATACAATTTTATAGATTTGGTTTCTTTATTTTTCCATTTTGATCAGTTTTTGGAGCCTAGAAGTTAGATGTTACTAGTTGCACGGTTTTGAGCATAACTTTTGCATACGGAATCAAATTTTCAATTTCAAATAGGTGTTGGAGAGCATGTGTAGTGTACTACATAGTGGATTAGGTAGATTTTCAATTTATGGTGCAAAATGAGTTTGGTACTTGTTTGATCGCTTATAGAAGCCTGAGATTTAAGGTGTGATTGTGTGAGCATCCAAATTAGTCAAAAGGCGAAACCTTGAGGGAGTACATGTTTTTATATGATATTTATGATGGTACAATTGATAATTAGCTGGTATTTCTTGGTATAGGTTTATAGGTGTTTTTTAGAGTTAGACTTTGATAGTGATAAGTACACAGGTTGTCTTCAGTTTTGAGGACATGGGTTAAAATGAGTGGAGACTTGGAGTCTCGTATGGGTGATAGTTGAGTGTAGGTACAACAATGGATATGATTATGGTGTAATGGAAATGTAGGTACATTTGATGTATTGTCATGACATGCTCATGTATGTGGTTGTTTAGTTGTGATTTGGTTTGGTGTTAAGAGGTTGTTTTTATCTCCTTGATGCTTATTTATGAAAAGAAGAAAATGGTGACCTCTCTTTCACTTCTAGGGTTTTGGACCTAAAAGGAGAGAGATCGGTTTTCTTACTCTTCACTCAAGAAAAAACTCTTGAGATTTCAATGCAAAGAAGATTGAAATTTGGCGAAGGGATTGTTCTAGGGATTGAATGATGTCTAATGAGGAATTCACTACCAAGTGTAAAATTGGAAAAGATAATGAATTGAAAAACACAATGTGATATGAAAAATGACCTAGAAAGATGAGCAAAATGTAGTAAAAAGCTATGAGACTAGAAGTGTGCACCTGGAAGACTGAAGAAGGCAAAATGGAGGTTTGGATCACTGAAAAATCTATTGTTTATGTTGACTGGGACTCATTCACCAAGTTGGGCGAATCAGTCCAGATTATGGGAAAATATGCAGAAACGGGTTTCAGCCAAAAGGATATCCAAATCTATAAAAATCTTGATTAGGCATGTACAGTGGGACTCATTTTCCAATAGTGGAGAATCAATCTACTTCTACTTTTTTGGAAGTTTTGAACTAGTTTTTGTGCCTCTCGATTTGCTCTGCTCTTTTTGACTGGTTTTCGGATCTGAATCTACAAAATGCCACCTGTAGACCTTCTCCAAGGTTTGATGTCAACTTTGGACACACTGGATAAATTTTCTCCAACTTTGCTTCTTGAAAAATTTGAAACCTAGCCCTCCAAATCACACACAAGAATAGGGAAAAATGTTGTGGGGTTAGTGAATAGGGGTTTGCCTTGGTCAAACCCCTTGTTGGTAATTAAGCCTTGAAATAAAAGCAAATATGAAAGGAGAATGATGAATGAACAAATGAAAATGTTACAACTCACCAAACCATTGCAATAAGGTGCTATAATTATTCTTGAAAAGGCTACAATGGATGTGGTTCTTGATTCTTGCTTGAAGGAGATAGATCTTGAATGCAATGCTTGCATGGATAATGAACTCTAAATCACAAAATTTAGCACAATAACAAACATGAAGAGTGCAATCCTTGACATGATGATTGATGCTCTTGAATGCTTGATAATATACCCTTGAATGCACTTGAATGATCTTGTAAACTTGATTTTCTATTACAAATGCTCTCACAAAAGTCTTCAGTGAAAATGAGTGAAAGAACCTTGTATTGTACTCAATATGCAAGAATTCTTGAAATTACAACACTACAAGTCGACATCAAATCTAGGAGAATGAAATCCCATAGGAAATTTGAATTAAGTTTGAATTTTGGTCACACAGGACTCATTCGCCCAAGGTGGCGAATGAGTCCCATTACACATAATGTATGGGACCAAAAATGAAAAGTGTCTAGAAATGTGTGAAACTTGCATCGAGGCCAAAAATATCTAAGTGGGACTCATTCACCCAAGGTGGTGAATGAGTCCCAGACACTAAATCTAGGCCACACAAACCAGGAACACTTGAATTATGATTGGTTACTAATTGGTGTCAGGATTATCCTCGAAAAGATGAAATAAATGAGGCTTGTCAATGCAAAATAGGGCCAATTAAAGCATAAGAAAGCCTAATTATTAATGATAAGCCTAGAAGAATGTGAAAGTGTGTTACAACACTTTACAACACTCCAAGTAAGGAAATATTAAGGTTTAAAATTATGTTTGTTATGCTTAGTTAATTGATAAAACCCTAAAAAAGTGTGAAAGTGTGTTACAACACTTTAGCAAGGCACCATTGAAATGCATTAGTTCACAAGGGCCCAACACCTAATGTGAATGTGTTATCCACATTAAAACACTAAATCAAAGCAACATTAAGTCAAAATCCATAAGGAGGACCCATTTTTTGACACTACATTTAGCCCCCACTTTAGTGAGAGGATGAACCTGCTTCAAACTCACACTAAAGTAGACAAACATGCACCAAGAGGGGTTCCAATATACTAATGCTAGTAGGATGAGACAACAATAATCAAGAGGGGTGGTCAAACCCCTAGGATCAAGATCCCATGGCAAACCAACATAAGCAAAAAGGAACATACATGAAAATGATATAAAGAACAACGACAAGGCCAATCATACACTGCCAAAGAAAAAAGAGAATTGGATCAAGCTTCGATCATTTGTCCATCCTGATGTGGATCAAATCTAGGTTGTTTGTCCAAAAAATGCATACTCGCTCTGAGGCGATGAAACTCCTGGTTGTTCGCCAAGTGAGAAACATACACTCATGGATGGTATGCACTCACACACATGCAAGTGTCTATGGGGAAATTCATGCCTTGAATTAGGCTTCTTGCTCAAACCATACCAAATTTATACCTCCTGATAACTTTAATAAGGCACCACACAAAAATGATTTTCGAGCTTCATGAGACAAGCAAAACTTTGTATGCTTGGAGCTCATGAACAAATAGGATGGCTCTACAGGCATGCAAGTTGGCCATATAACGACAAATGAAAAATGAAAAAAAAGGAAATGTTCAAAGGATTCTTGGTTAGTTCATACAAGGTCTTTAATTTAGGGAACATTGTGCCCAATGTCTCCAAGAGAGGACCAATCAAAGAATAGAAAATTCACAACTTAGGGGATGCAGTGTGTCACATCAAGCCACTAAGAGGAATGTAATATGGTAAGAGAGATCACGCTCCTGAAGGACATTACACCCAATGTCATCCACAAAGCGAAAAACACATCATATGAAGTAAGAAGGCTGCACTAAGAACCATGAAAAGGAAAATGCAAAAGAATAATGCCAATGTATGCCCCCACTTTAAAGAAATTTCCAAACACCATATTGTGAGCATCTACTTTAAAGTAGCAAATGAAAAATGCTAACAAGAAGAAAGACATGAGATCCAACTTGGAAAGCCCTATTCCAAGTCATATGTTTCTGAGTAAGGTTGCGTCATGTGAGAGAAAAAGAAAAGAGAGGGGTTGCCCCCAAAATGAAAACACCTAACACATAAGAGATCTATGGATTTGGGGTCACTATGTTCTTTGTTGTAATGTTTTTTTAGAGAGCTTGGAACTGTCATCATCCCCCAAATACACATAGAACTGGAAGAATAACACGAAAAGAGAAAAAAGAAAGAAAAACCTTTTGGGTCAACATGGAAGAGACATAGGGTGTCTCGATTCCTTGCGTCATCCCCAAAAGGAAAACACAAGACAACTGAAAGAGAGAAGGCAAAGGAAAAGAAAACCTTTTGGGTCAACATGGAGACATGAATGTCTCGAAGCCTTACATCATCCCCAAAAGGAAAACACAAGAAAAATAAAAAGATAAAGATAAAAAGAGAACAAGATGCACAAATTAGAGAAGAATGAAGGTACAAATAGAGGAATGTCACAAAGAGAGAGAGCATCAAAACAAAACATCATGGGGGATCACATTACACACATGCAATCACACAAAAGAAAAAAGAAAAAAAAAATGCAAAAGACTAATAAGGCAAATGTGAGTCAACCTATGAGCAAGTCATCTACCTCCCAATCATGTCCATTATATATCGAAGGTGAGCAACTAGCCAAAGGGACAAGAGCAAGTGATGAACTAGGAGAGGCACCAAGTTCAACACTCTTTATAGAAGACTTTTCATTTAAGCTTATGGAAGAGGAAAACAATGTATTTAGTTCATTATGCACCACTTTGTCAATTTTGGAAACCTCGTCATCATCATCTAAGTTGATCACAATAGGAGGTCAAAGGATAATGTCCATGGAAGAGCTCAATTCTTGTTGTAGAGGTTGCTTTGAATTGTATTGCTTTGGGGTAGAGGTAGAGTCATCATGTATTGCTTTAGTCAAGTTTGGATGTTGATTTTCTTTGTTTAATTCATCATGTAACTTGCGAGAAATGGCATGACGTCTACGCCTACGCTCCCTAACACCTTTGTTTATTTTGGTTTTATTTTCAAGTTGCATAGGAGCAGGTTAATCAACCATAGGTTTCTTTTCTTCCCCAAGGGGAGGAACGAGAGGAACCATAGGAGGTTGTTCAATTGCTTTATCTTTGACTTTGTAAACTTGATTTATTCTATGAGGGTGGCAGGGTTGGTTTCATTGTCTCTTGGTATTTTGGAGGATGTAGGTGAAGTTTCTATTTTTGGTCGGTCTTGGTTGTTTGGTTCTTGTTTAGGTTGAAGCATGGTTTCATCAAGGATGGTGGCTCGGTTGTGGACGGGGACATATTTCAAAGAGAGAACTCTGATATGTTCTTTGCCTTGAACTTTTCATAGGACAAGAAAAATAAGTCTTCTCTTGGCTTTATAGGTTCCATGGACTCAGGCCAAAAGGCATCTAGGAAAAAGTTTCCTTTAGATGACAAGGGGTTAAAGCCACTATGTTGAACAGTGAATTTCATTATCAAAGAGAAACTTTAATCATTTATGCACAACCAAAGGGATGACTTTCATGGAGCGAAGCCATGGGTGGCCTAGCTTTACACGTGGTTTGACTGCAGGATGATAGAGAATGTGACATATAATGTTTCTGGTCCTATTTGCAATGGTAAGGTGATCGATCAAATCATAGGGCTTGCAAAACAATTGTGTCTTGATCCATGCTTTCAGTTTATCATATTCATCTTGGTAGAGTTCATGCCAAAGTAGAAATTCCTCGGTGATCACATTCTCTCCACAGGCGGGATCTATTAGTATCCCATTAGTGGGCTTGTCATAAATATTGATGGCTGTGTGGAGAGGGTCATCGAGTAAATGTTTAAGTATATCATTAGAGGAGAAAGCAATGTCAAGAGGACTCTTGGGTCGGCCCTTACGAGGGATGACATCTATCGTCCCTGCCATTTCATCTATAGGATTGTCGTTGATAGCATTATTTAGAATAGAATCATTGTTTTCATCATCTATATCAACATTCATCACATCATTCTTTATAATTTTGTTGGCTTTGACAAATGAAATATTATGTTTGGGAATTGGGTTTATAAAAATTTGCAAGCTTTGGTTTGGAGGGGCAACAGACTTATTGCCTTGATCACTAACACCTCCAATGGATAGACGGCCAGAATCAATGAGGTCTTGCACAAGATATTTAAGACGCTTGCAATGTTTTGTGTCATGTCCATTTTATCAATGATAGTGGCAATAAGCATTTGATTTGAAGCTCAGGGGTAAAGGCTTATTAGGTTCAGGTGTTTTGATGGGTGGTAAGGCAATTATTTATTGGTTTATAAGTGGGACATTATGTTGTGAAGGGTATAAGGAAGGGAGTGAATTGTCTTTTTGGATATCCATAACTAAAGGGCACCGTGGCTTTGACAACAACTACTTGGTTATTGATATTTTGAGTTGCTTATTGAGGGGGATTGAATTGAAGGAACCCTTTATTTTGCTTTCTAAAAGGTTGGGAATTGTTTTGGTGTATGGGCTTAGATCTCTCAATTCAAGTAGAAGTGGACTTTGTATCTCGACTACTAACTGAATTTTGATAATTGTGGAGAGAAGTACACAAGTGCATGAAGGATGGGAATTTCATCATGGTAAGTTTGTCTTGGATTTTTCTTTGCAAATTTTCTATGAACATCTTTTGAAGGTGTGGGTCAAGGATCTCAACATCGATTTGGGAATAAAGCAATTGATAGTGTGAGATAAAATCAGTTATCTTTTCATCCTCCTTTTTCTTGCATCTCATCAAATCGACCAAGGTCATCTTGGGAGTCATACACACTTGGAAATGGTTTATAAATGCCTCAACAAGTTCATCGAATGAAAAAATTGAGTTATTTGGTAAAGAAGATAACCACTCCAAGGCAGTATCTTTTAAGGTCCTAGGAAAGAGATTTGCGAGCAGTTTATCATCAAGGACAAAGTCACTACATAAGGTAGTGTAGGCATTAACATGGTTAGAAGGATCTCCCTTCCCTCCATATTTCTCAAATATAGGTACCTCTATACCTTGTGGCATTGGTGTTCATAATATCTCGAAGGATAATGGACCGCTTTTGACATAATATGTGGGTGGGCCATTGTGATTTTGGTTGATGGTGGAAATTTTCTTTTGAAGGGATGACATGGTTTGGAAAAGTTGTGTTATGAGAGGGTCATTGCTTGTGTTATGAGATGGAAGTGAAAGTGGTGATGGAGTGTATGTGTTTTCGGGATAAGTGAATGGAATGATTATAGGTGGTAATATAAGAGATATAACTTGTGATGCCACATCGGAACTAGGGATGCTATCAAGAATACCCAGGGAAGGAATCACATTACTAACTTGTTGCATTGTTGTTGTGACTTGGGGAGTGGTGTAGGTAGGTATTGAGGCTATTGTTGTTGGAGGAGGAATTTGAGTTCCTCCTTGTCTTGTAACATTGTTTGCGGGTAAAGGACAACTGGTGGTTAAGGGAAGATGCTTGCCAAAGATTTGAACTATGTTTTTCATGAGGTCAAAGCCATCATCCCTTTCAAGCATGCGATGAATATTTTATATTGTAGGGATTGTAGTAGTTGAAATGTTTTCAAGGCTTATTTGATGTTGTAAGTTTACTAGGTCCTCATGAATGTGAATTATGTTTTCATGTGGGGTGTTGTCATTCCTTGGTTCAAATTGCATGTTATTTGGACGCAAAGAGTTACTAAGGGTGTCGTCATGCCTAGTGTACTAATGTCAATACTAGGAGTGGAAGTTCTAGATAACCCAAGATCCACAACGATTATGCTATCGCAGGATGACACGAGTCTCAAAATTCTTCTCACTAATGTATTAGCAATAGGACACCAAACACTCATGCAAAGGCTACTAAATGTGGGGTGAATGCAAATGCAATGTAAACTAATAAGAATGAAATGCTTATAAGTGAAATTCCGGAATGTGAAACTAAAATGTAGAAACAACAAATAGAAACTCAAAAACTGAACTATAAATACCAGAAAATGCAGTGAAAAATATGTAAAGGGATTGATTCGCCCAAGGTGGCGAATGAGTCCAAGTACTGAATTTTAAAAAAAAAAATCAAAAATTTTGAATTGAATTTTATACTTTTTATGTCTTCTGATGGAAATTTGAGATGCAAATGCAAAATTTTACTGAATTTCAATGAAATTAAATGCAATGATTCAAGCATAATGAGCTTTTCACTAATGCATAAATTAAAACCCTATAATGAAAATTAACCAATACAAAATCTAATGCAATGTTGATGCAAGCTAAATCTAGGATGTAAATGCACTTCAAATCAGAATTATGATGTTCTAAATGCAGGTTCACCAAAATGGAAAGAAGAAAATGGTGACCTCTCTTTTGCTTCTAGGGTTTTGGACCTAAAAGGAGTGAGATCAATTTTCTTACTCTTCACTCAAGAACAAACCCTTGAGATTTCAATGCAAAAAAGATTGAAATTTAGCAAAGGGACTATTCTAGGGATTGAATTATGTCTAATGAGGGGTTCACCACCAAGTGTAAACTCGGAAAAGACAATGATTTGAAAAGCACAATGTGATATGCAAAATGACCTAGAAAGATGAACAAAATGCAATAAAAAGCTATGAGACTGGAAGTGTGCACCTGGAAGACTAAAGAAGGCAGAATGAAGGTCTAGATCACTGAAAAATCTACTATTTATGTTGACTGGGACTCATTCACTAAGTTGGGAGAATCAGTCCAACTTATGGGAAAGTGTGCAAAAACAGGTTTCAACCAAAAGGGTATCCAAATTTGTAAATATATTAATCGGGCCTGTACAATGGGACTCATTCACCAATAGTGGCAAATCAGTTCACTTCTTCTTTTTTGGAAGTTCTAAACTAGATTTTGTGCCTCTCGATCTGCTTTGCTCTTTTTGACTGGTTTTCGGATCCGAATATGCAAAAAATGCCACATGTAGACCTTCTCCAAGCTTCTCCAAGGTTTGATGACAACAAATTCTCCAAGGTTTGATGACAACTTTGGCCACTTGACAACTTTTCTCCAACTTTGCTTCTTAAAAAATCTACAACATAGCCCTAGAAATCACACACAAGAAGAGGGAAAAATGTTGTGGGGTTTGTGAATAAGGGTTTGCCTTGGTCAAACCCCTTGTTCGTAATTAAACCTTGAAATAAAAGCAAATATGAAAGGAGAATGATGAATGAACAAATGAAAATGTTGCAACTCACCAAACCCTTACAATAAGGTACTACAATTATGCTTGAAATGGTTGCAATGAATGTGGTTCTTGATTCTTGCTTGAAGGAGATAGATCTTGAATGCAATGCTTGCTTGGATCATGAACTCTACATCACAAATGTTAGCACACTAACAAACATGAAGAGTACAATCCTTGAAATGATGATTGATGCTTGAAGAATGCTTGATAATCTACTCTTGAATGCACTTGAATTCTCTTGTGAACTTGATTTGCTATTAGGAATGCTCTCACAAAAGTCTTCGATGAAAATGAGTGAAATAACCTTGTATTTATACTCAATTATGCAAGAATTCCCGAAATTACAACACTACAAGCCGACATCAAATCTAGGAGAATAAAATCCCGCCAAAAAATTGAATTAAATTTGAATTTTGGTCACATGGGACTCATTCGCCCAAGGTGGCGAATGAGTCCCATTACACATAATGTATGAGACCAAAAATGAAAAGTGTCTAGAAATGTGTGAAACCTGCATCAGGGCCAAAAAGACCTAGGTGGGACTCATTCACCCAAGGTGGCAAATGAGTCCTAAACACTAAATCTGGGCCACACAAACTAGGAACACCTGAATTATGATTGGTTACTAATTGGTGTCAGGATTATCCTCGAAAAAATGTAATAAATGAGGCTTGTGGATGAAAAATAGGGCCAATTAAAGCATAAGAAAGCCTAATTATTAATGAAAAGCCTAAATGAATGTGAAAGTGTGTTAAAACATTTTACAACACTCTAAATATGGCAATATTAAGGTTTAAAATTATGTTTATTATGCTTAGTTAATTGATAAAACCCTAGAAAAGTGTGAAAGTGAGTTACAACACTTTTACAACATATTAGCAAGGCACCATTGAAATAAATTAGTTCAAAAGGGCCCAAGACCTAATTTAAATGTTTTATCCACATTACAACACTAAATCATGGCAACATTAAGCCAAAATCCACAAGGAGGACCCAAACAAGTGCGAAAATGTCAAAGGACCCATTTTTCGACACTACAATTTAGTTCCTTGACTATGGTTACTCATTTGTGGACATGGTTGGAAATTAATCATATATGTGGTTGATTTGGTGTTTGAGTATTGATGTATACATGATTATCTTATTTGATATCTCAGTTTACAGTTTACTAATGCGATGATGAGTTTGCATGTTTCAATGATTAGATCTATGAGTTATGTGATTGGTAGGTATGTGCTAGAGTAAAGGTTTTAACTTAATTATGTTGATTAAGTTACCTTTATTCCCTTCTTAAGATTTCACATTAGTTTGCATAAAGTGACATTTAATAATTATATTAATTATTAAATGTTCTCCTATTAGGGCTTCTATTAGGGTTTTTCCTATTAGGGTTTCTTTAGGGTTTGCATGATCTCCTTTGTATAAGGATTGATCCCATTGTATTTCATATCAATTCATTCTCTCATTCTCTCATTCTCTCTGATATATATATTTTTTAGTTTTCAGAGAACCCTTGCTTGTTTGTCTCCATCTCTTCTTTTGTGACAGGTTATTTGCATGCAGGTGATCTTCGGGGTTTGTGGTGTTGTATTTTCTCAACTCCTACATGGTATCAGAGCTCTTATGAAGTTGTATTTTCTCAACTCCTACATGGTATCAGAACTCCAAACCTACTGCTTCCTGTTCTTGTTTTGAAGGATTTTGGAGCTTCAAGGGTTTGGGGTTTGTTTTTTTGATCCAGGGCATACCTGCAATTTTGAAGCATTTTCAGCTCAAACGAACCTTGCCATTACGTCCGCGGTAATCCAAAACCCCTAAATTGACTGTTCATTCGTCCATTTTGGACAAAGTCGAAATTTGGGGCAAATTTTTTTTGCAAATATGGTCGTCAAATTTAAGCCAGTATTTTTTCTGCGACGGCCGTATGACCGTCAAATTTAACGCAACGCTGACTTTTTTCATCTTTGGAGCTGTTTTCTTCCAAAGGCCATAACTTGGGCATACAATATCATTTTTTGGCAAATGAGATATCGTTGGAAAGCTGGTTTTCTCATCTTTCCAGTGGTGTGGGTTTCATCACTTCTTTTTTCTGTTAGTGCATTCTATAGTCAGTTTTTTGGTTGTTCTTCATGTATTTCCAACTTTGTCATTTTTTGACATTTTGAGCATCATTTGTAAGCAATATTTTTTATGTAAATGCACTGAGATAAAGTGCCACACTATTGTACATGCATTTTTTGGGGATTTTGCACATAAGGTTGTGCCATATTCTATACTCGCACTGTTATTATAAAGTGCCATGAGGGGTTGTGTAGTTTGCCTTTGTTTTGCCATCACATCTTTGTCTGGTGAGTGTCCCTCCACGATGACAGTAGATCCATATGATTCCAGCCTCATGCATGTGTGTTTTGTTTTTGCACACCACTTTTTTCAGTTGTAGGTGCTTTCTTGTGCACTTTCAGATGTTGTTTCTTCTTCGTCATGCACTACAGGGTGTTTCACATCATTTCAGTGGATCTGTCAGGCTCTCCCAGTACAACATTATGGGGGGGTTATTATACTGTTCGTGCTAATTCTTCCTTGGTTTCGCCTTAGAAGGAATCTTCCATTCTCAGTTGATCAATGTTTTAGACTATTGGTTCTTGTGCCATCTGTATCTTCATTCCAGGTGTTTGCCTTTGTTTGCCATCTTATTTGAGTAGTGTCATATGGCCACTCATGCAGATTGTTGTCTTCTTAATCTTGATCATCCTATCTTCAGCGAAGGTTCTTCAACACCATAGTAGTCATCTTTCGACAGTTGTTTGCAACTTCTTCTGCTTCAATGATGTTCTTCTTGGCTTTTTTCATCTCTTTTTGGAGTAGAGATTTTTCCCATGAGGTTTTCTCTATTTCTCCATTTTATAGAGATTTGGTTGTATTTGGGTACTTGATCTGGCCTAGTTGTCGGGACCCATGTTTGCCTTCTTGCATTGTAGTTACCTTTGTTTTTTTGCATTTGTTTGTAGCTGCATTGTTGCTCATCTTAAGGGGGGGTGTTAGAGTAAAGGTTTTAACTTAATTTTGTTGATTAAGTTACCTTTATTCCCTTCTTAATATTTCACATTAGTTTCCATAAAGTGACATTTAATAATTATATTAATTATTAATTTTTCTCCTATTAGGGCTTCTATTAGGGTTTTTCCTATTAGGGTTTCTTTAGGGTTTGCATGATCTCCTTTTTATAAGGATTGATCCCATTGTATTTCATATCTATTCATTCTCTCATTCTCTCTGATATATACATTTTCAGTTTTTAGAGAACCTTTGCTTGTTTGTCTCCATCTCTTCTTTTGTAACAGGTTATTTGCATGCAGGTGATCTTTAGGGTTTGTGGTGTTGTATTTTCGCAACTCCTACATGGTATCAGAGCTCTTATGAAGTTGTATTTTCTCAACTTCTACATGGTATCAGAGATCTTATGAAGTTGTAATTTCTCAACTCCTACAATGTGGACTGTCTATATCCACTAGGTTTGATTCATTGTTGTTGCATACTTTGTTAGTTGGCCTTATCTATGGTCATTTATGCATTGTATGTTGTTTTGGGATAAGAGGATGGATGGTTAGAGTACCCGATTAGTTAGTTGATGGGACTTGTAGCATGCGGTTTGATCACGATTTCATGATAGCTTGGTACATTCATTGGTTATACACTTTCAGTGGGAGCTTTTCACAATGATGACTTGGCGGTGTAGGACTGGTTCTTGATGATTTTATGGTAGTTGTATGTATCTTCTTGGTTTGGAGATCTTGGTTTCACTTAATGTTGCTAACATTTAAGTTGTGTGTGTAGACTTGGATGATCTTCATGGAGGAGATGGTTACCTTCATGTGATTGAAGATGTGGCTTCTTAGTTTAGAGTGTGTTTGATATTATGTCATGGTTTACTCTTGATGCTAGCTTAGAGTTTTGGAATGATATATTTTCTC
The DNA here is from genome assembly GCA_007115665.2 of Sequoiadendron giganteum. Classification (NCBI taxonomy): domain Eukaryota; kingdom Viridiplantae; phylum Streptophyta; class Pinopsida; order Cupressales; family Cupressaceae; genus Sequoiadendron; species Sequoiadendron giganteum. Next base: position 26,341,970 of record CM021101.1, on the reverse strand, counting down.
TTGAGACAAAGATGTTTATGCATTGTTGCATGTGATCTCTTAGGAGGAGATGGTTAGATCATGATGTCATGATAGGTTCCTAATTTTGCGGTTGGAGCTTTGACATTGATCTTAGTGGTTCTCCTTGTATTGAATACATGATCATTTTCTTTATTACTTCATTATGGTTTTATGTTGCATTTGGATTTTAGCACGTATTGATCAATTATAGGTTCTCATGGATACTTAGAGACGTAAGTGAGGCTAGAGTTCTCTTGAGATTAGAGACATTTGCTTGAGATAGTTACTTTTTGGAGGTTTCAGTAGGAAGGCCGAGGAGCTTTCACCTGGGTATGGACATGAGTTCATGATGGATCGATAGAGGAGATTTTTCTTGGAGTGAGTCATGGTGACTTGGTTATCTTGGAGGAGCATTCTCATTCCCCACTCTTAGTCTACTCGGTGGTTTATCATTTGAGAGGTATTTTCCCATTATTTCTTTCATGTGTGGTGTTATGTTTCGTGCTTTGATTTCACATGGAATTGAGTAGACTCTTGGTGATTGATTTTGGAGACTCATTTGAGGATTATTTAGAATTATTTTATGATGCTTTATCTTTCATTGATATGGATCTTGAGCTATGGATAGTTAGTTCTAAAGGATTCATTTCGAGGGATGTTTGGCATGGTTATCTCCTTGTGCATTTGAGTTTATTCATTAATGAGGAGTTTAGGAGATGTTCTATGGGATTATTTTTAGATTTAGGAATGGTTACTTTGAGTTTGATCTTCTTGGTTAGAGATACTTACATCTATATTGGCATTATATATGATTCATATATTGTACTTGGTCTATGAGATTGAACGTTGGTTTGGGTGATGTTGAGGCTTCTCATTTGGGGTTGTTAGGAGATCATTCTTGACACAAAATTAAACTTCGAGGTGTTTGTAGAAGGACATGTCATGATTTATTGGTTTTCTCTCTTCATGGTTCCTTCTTGGAGGTTCATGTTCATGTGATTTGGGAGGATGGTGGCAACATGTTGTGAGAGATTATGCAACTATTTGGATTGCATGTGTGGATCATTGTTATTGTTCTTGGTACTTCATGTTTTTGTCATTTATCACACCTTGATATAGTGGTGATTGGTAGTGATATGATTTAGCATTACCCATGTAGTGGGAGTTCCTAGATATGTATGTTCTTCATTGACAGGTTTGATATAGCGAGCTTGTGATTTCAGTTATGGGTTTCATATGTTGCTAACATGAGTTTACTGATGTATTTGATACCTAGGAGGTATGGATGGTTGGATGTATGAGCATGTGTTGTAGATGTTATTTCCGATCATGTAGATTTTTCATTTGATAGCAGCTTGTTTAGAGCCTTTCTTATCACTTGAATTTGATGCTTGTGTTCTTGGATTGGTACATATTCACCTTAGCATGTTCCTTTTCTTCCATAGGTGGCACGTTGGAGGATGAGAGGAGTTCTTTCTTGAGAAGGTGGTCACTTTGTTCTTATTGCAAATATCTCGATGGAGCACGAGAGCATGTTGGAGATTCATGTGGTTTCATGTATGGCTATGATGTTGTATTTCATTGATTTATCCCTTATACAATGTATACAACAAGTGGGAGAATGTTGGGATATGGTGTTGTACACCATTGCATAAATTGATTTATTATAATATTGTAATTAAATAATTATTTAGTTGTGATATACTTAGGTGGTGTGGTTAATCACACTAGGTAATTATTTGGGGACCACTTTATGTTGTATTGTAACATTATATTATAATTTAATGTGTGGGAGACATGGGATAATAATTTAATATTGGGGAAACATTTAAAAAGTGAAAACTTAGTACCCAATATCAAATAAGAGATTAGTGGCTTTATGTTCACATGGTTTTATCTTACCACCTGGTTGTATTTGTGTGAGCTTGAATCTATAAAATCAAGCACATGTTTAGTGGTTAAGGTTGGCTAGGTGAGTGGGTTGTCATTATTGAGTCTTTCTTAGGAGTGCATATGTGAAACATGGCATGGGATGTGTGAATGAATGCTTAGACACATGAGGATGCATGGAGAGGCTTGATGCTTCAAAGGTATTCATTTTAACTCTTATATGTTGTATTGTTGAATAAAAGATGGAGTATGGATGTTTTTGGAGGTTGGGTTTTTCCCTCTTGAGGATTTTCCCAAGGTATATCTTGTGGCTTGTCTATTTGATCTATGCATTATGGTTACTTGTATGCATGTTTATCTCTCATGGGGTTATATAGGAAATAGATTAAGGTTCTAGATTATGATGCATTATTTCTTAACAATAGCTACTACCATAGTGTTTGTGATTATTCATGATTGGGTGATTAAAGCCTATGGAAAGCTTGCTTAAGATGATGCCATCAAAGGTATCATTGGCATATGTGTCTTGATCCACAAGTATTTCATCATCCTAATAATAATTTTGATCTACAAGGCTATCAACATCATTATTGTCAAAGGGATACGTGGATTGGTCCAAAAAAGGGGTCATGATGTCTTGACTTGCTTGGGCTAGACATTGTGAAGGTTTGGATTAAGTGTTCACATAGGTTTAACATAAGCAAGAAGAAAATGAAGACTCAAGAACAACCTAATTGTTCAAGTGGGAGTGTGAAACCTTTGAATTCTGGAGTGCTAGAAAGAAACTAGTTCAATATTTGTGAAAGCTATGTCCAAAATATAAGACTTTAGTCCTCATAAAAAGTTTAAAATGCCCTAACCATAGATTGGAAGCTTGGTGAGTACTCACATTTTTTTCTTATTATTAAGTAAATACAGGTTTAACTTGGTGGATGCTACATTTTACAGAAAAACTCAAAAACTTGGTGAGTTCAATTGGTTAACTTGTTGTCGCAGTTAACATGAAAAAAATGCATAGAAAGCATAGAAAAACACTATAAAGATGTGGATTTTTTCCTTTAACTACCATATTTGGCCATATTGAATACTCCAAAAAATTTATTGACAATCAAGGCTAATTGAAGTATCTTCTGTAAATTTTAAATCAGTTGGTTTTGTCAACAAATCCATCCTATGTTGAGAAAATGAGTGATCCAAATCCTTGAGACAATGAAAGCTGAAGGAAAAATGTTCATTACAAAAGATAGATTCTTAGACGTCTAGATCTTCAACACCATTAAAAGAAGTCAATGAAGAAAATATGAATCCAATATTATAGATTCACATGTATCAAAAAATTTAATGGTCCTAAGTATTCATATTTCCATCTCCCATAGTCGTAAATTCTCCTTTCTTTATTGACATCTTCACAAATACAAACAGGCTCACTTTTATAGCCTTTGTTATTTTAAGATAAAAAACATTGACATAAAATAAAATGGTAGAGGACATCTTGACGACCTTGGGACATCTATGTTAATCTTGGGACATCACAAAGATGTCGGAGACGGGAGGCTACCATTGTGGGGTATCCATAAAAGGGAAGTGTCCACATTAGGGATAAATTTTGGGAATACCCTCAAAATCTGCCAAAAAAAGGTAAGGGAAGAGAATATTTTGTCCCTATTGCCTTGTACCCATGACGTCCTCCATCCTTGGAACCTTGTAAAAATCTCAGGGATGCATATCTAGGAAACACTCATTTCTATTTTGAGATCCTTTTAAAATGCTTCTTATAAACATATTAAGCACATAAGCCTTTATTTTTTTATAAAGGGGGAATCTCAATAAATTCACAAATCTATTATCCATTATTTAGTTCTCTTTGACAAATTCATCATTTAGAATATCCCATAATCAACTCGTTATGATTTGGTTTTTCATTGTGAAATTCCCTGATTGAAACCTTTTGGCCATGACCATAATAAATTCTTACCATGTGCAAAGGTGCACTATTCTTTGTTTTATTAATCTAGTATTGTAAGATGTCCACACCACATTATTTATCCCTTCAAACTTATAGCTGCCAAATTTCTTTCTTTTTCCATGTCATATGGATCGAATAAATTCAAGGAATTCTCAATTGCTAAAATCTAGTGATGTAAAATTTTAGCTTTAAGATTCCTCACATTGTATCTCAAAATTCTTTGTACAACATCAACCTTTCTCCAAATATTTTTGACTATGAGTATGGTGTTATGGTATTAGGTCTAAACCATTTACAACACTACATCTAACATTTATAGAATTGTCTTGATTTTGTAGTGAATTTGCAATATGTAGTAGCGAATGGAAAGTGAGAAAGTTAAAAAATAAAAAGATGCATGCTTGAGAGAGAATTTTTATTGCAAGAGGTTGCAATTAAATAGAAACTTGGACATGCATATAGCACTACTCATGAGCAACAAGATTCTTTGAAGAAATGAAATTGCCAAACTCAATCAAGACAACCTTTGTATATCTACATCTGGGAATATTTTTCTAAATACTAGACAATAGCCACCTCTTCATTCCTATATGGTGTCACCCTCCTTTGCAAATAAAGTATCTCTTTAATATAATACTTTGGGGGAAAAAAAATGCTAGGAGATGTAAGGGTGTGGTCATCTTGTACCAACAATAAAAAATGATTCTTTGCACTCTTCTAAAAATATATTTGTTGGTTCATGCTATGGTATTTATTTTTTCAACAATGGAGACCGTGCCATCATAAATTTTACCCAAATATGGGTGAGTTGTATTATCATATCCAATTGTATTGAGCATGGGCTCAGTGAAACTTAAAAAACATATTCTGCATGAGCCCACCACCCATCATCTAGGATCAATGCTTTGTCCTTTTAGGCTCTCTTTGTACTTGATTGTCTCCATACACTCTAAAGAGTGTTGATGATCATAACGCTCAATGCATCCCATGCCTTTGCAATTTGTTTTAAGATGATTGTATGATGCAAATGGAGTTTCAACAACCTAACATGGTGTTAAAAAAATAGTAAAAGGTAGATGGAATATCACATATCAACAATTAAAAAATTAAAAAAGATACTAAAAATAAAATTTAACTCACTTTTAACAACTCCCAATTGAAGGAGATCCCGAAAATGCCTTGTGACATATGATCATTAGTAAAAAACAATTGAAGCTCCTCAACCTTCATGTAGATTTATTTTATTCACTTGTTCTTTGTGCCAATCTCTTGCAATATCAAATTAAGTGGTTGGACAACACATGATGCATAAAAAATATGCCCATACATACTCTCGAGTCTCTAGTATATAACCAACAACCCTAAAATTTGTAGTGTTGTTTGTTATGACTTGATCAACATTTTTTAGGCCCACCATTTCAATGGATATTATGAGGATATTTGCAATGAAAGTTTCATCCTTTACTTTCCCCTCACAATGGTGGCTAATTTCATACAAAACACTAAGTTGTAGCATACCAAAATTCAACCTATAGCTGATTATACTATTTTTTTTTCCTAAAGTCGACTCCAACTGTTTAAAAACTACCCCCTAACAATAAAGCCTGTTGTTGTGACTTCAAATCTTTTTCCAACAATAAGTTCTTGGCATCTATAGTGTTTCATTCCACCCAAAATACTATTGCAAATTGTTGTCATTGATGTGAAATGGGAAAACTATTGTCATTGATGCCAAAGTTCTTCATTATAAGTGATTCTTGCTTGTTCTAGTTTGTTCATGTCTACTCATGGCTTGGGATAGTTTTTGTATGGAGTTATGGCAGTTTGGTTTTCTCTAGATTGCATCAATTTTAGGATTTCATCCTCTGTTAAGGTTTTAGCCCTTATTATTCTAAACCCTAAGTATTTTCTATGGGAGTGCACTTTATGTTCTAGAATTCATTGTTGACTTGCCCTAGGTGGTTTCATATCGACTAGGTTACATCTTATGCCCCCAAGCATCATTGGTTTATTGGCCCCTTGTATTGCGTACATTGATTTCAAAATATTTTTCCCATGTCTAAAGTTAATACTTATGCAAAAATATGGATGACGTCAATGGTACAAGTTTCATATTTTCTCTCATCCATAAGAGTAATGGTAGACCTTGTTTCTGGTCGTGTGGAAGCACAAAATGACAAAAAGTGGTAGTCTTCTAGGAGTTTGTGTGAAGAGTGAGAAGGAAGGAGGGTCTTGTGAAAGTGAGGATAGGTGATGCGTGTAAAAGGTGGGTCCACAAGGAAAGTGTACTATGCAAATGTGACATGTGCACTTATCCACAAGTGTTATGGAGGGTCCCATTTCTATATGTGTGAGATTGTGAAAGGTTGACATGTGGCAATTTTATACGAGTCCACAAATAGAGAGGAAATAAATACAGAAGGTATTGTGGGGGTACGAAATGTCGACATGTGTCCAAGACTTTTTAATGGTGGCTTTGCAGAATTGTTGAAGGGTAACATGTGTCCATAATGACGAATGTTGAAAGACTGTTCAATGTAGTATCTAACTCTTATTGGTTGTGAAATATTTTTTTGTCAGTGGCACCTCAATTTGAACTTACACCATTCATTTTTCTTGCAAAGATTGAAGATCAATGACTCAAATTTAAATGTGTTTGTGGCTAGTTCCTAGTTCAAATTTTTCTCTACATAGAGCGACAAGTAGTGATATGAAATATTTTCATTGGCTGACTTCTCCTTCACCAACAAATCTAATTTTTGGTTTGCACTGACATTACAATGCATTCTACAATCCTAGAGAAATATTTAAGAAAATAAAATTGGATCTTTATGTGGGGGTGTACAAAAGAGTGTGACAATACAAAACTATATTTGTACGTGCGTCTTAGATTTGTCTAAGTAGTTCATGATCAATCTTTTAGGGTAGAGGATGTTTATGTGAAGCAAAGCAAATTTTGAATGTGAGGCTATCAAATTTACTAAGAAGAATTGCAAATTCACTCTATAAGGTTTATGACAGAGATTTTTGTGTAAGTGTCACTATAATAATCTTTGTTATATTTTGTGGTAGGTGCCATAGTTCATGTGAGGTTGGTGCCACTTCTTCTTTGAGTTGGTGCTCAATTTGTGAGATTTATGTCTCCTTTAAGCTAGTTCCTATAAACTATTTTCGAGATTGGTTTCTCCATTAGGTTGTGTATGGCCTCACTAATGTTCGGTCAACTTGGTGTTAAACACACAATCTAGAGGAAGGGTTCCTAACTGAATAGTCCACTAAACCCTTGCAAAGACTCCATTAAATTATCAACCAAGGCATCATAATATTTTTTGATGATGTTGGAATTGTATGTGCATTCATCGACTCTATGCGACCTATATCATCAAGTATAGGTGGTTTACACATGTGCACGAAAATAATAAAGATTGGAAAAGGAAAAAAAGCATGAACTGTAAAACAAGGGAAATAATTAATTTGCTACTGATGATCTGGGTACCTTTGGATTAACATTGTAACTGTGAACTGCTAAACCTAAACTCCACAATTTCACCAGCACTTACTATTCTTACTTCTAACTACTTGACTCACTTTGAAGGACAACTCAATGATGCATTATAAAAGTTAAAGCTTGAGACTAAATATCATTCATGTGCATGTAATGAAGAATCTATTAGAATGAATGCAATAATGTAAACATCTAAATTGACAACATAAATGAAGGTGGTTTAATAGTACCTTGAGTGGCCCTTGCTCAAGCTATTGTAGCCACAAGAGAAACCAAATATGTGCTACTTGATTCAACTAACCATAACAGTAAACTCGAACATCTTTATTACATATAACTGAACTCTACACTCTAACAAGAATATTCACATATTTTCCATTCATGAACGCATAATAAAAAACTAATGAAAATATTGTTTGTGAAACAAAACTATATCTATCAAACCATATTTTCCAACTAGATCTGCTCCTCAACTACCAATCCAACTATATAGGTTTAGGAGGAGGCTTATTTGCATAAGGACTGAACATAGAAATTAAATGAAGATGTTCACTCTCCTTCAAAATGGAGAGACAAAGTTTTTGAAAATAAAGCTATAACTGAAAAAGATAGAAGAAGACAAATAGGTTTGCAACTCTGCTTTAACAATAAAAACAAGACGTGCTATGTGCAAATAGTCACGTCAGTTTCCCGGTTACTACAAACTTATTCTTTCCCCCATTATCTTATTAAATATTTTGATGACTCACAATTGACCACTCCAATGATCGCCTCCATCATTTCTGCAACTACCACATTTCAAGTGTCCTTGGAATCTCCCGTATAATCGGCTTGGAATCCTTTTTTTGCGGGTTGGGTTCTCAAGTTGTTGTGGGTTGGTATTCTTCTAGTTGCAAGGAGACAATTTCATCTAAAGCATACATACTATTAATAATTATAAATTAAATATAGATTCACACTAAATTTCATACACATTTAGCCATGTAAATATCATCATATCATAATCATATTTCCACTTATCAAAGTCTGGGTTGGATGGCATAAAAGGTATAAAAGGTATATAAGTTTAAGAATATATATAAAATAAGTAGCTTAAAGTGTTTGAAATATATGAACTAAACAAGAGAAAACTGGCTATTAATCAGGCTCACCATTTCATCCAACTAAGCAATTACTTGTCCTCAAGCAACATTTGGGTCATTGAG